>BQNB010056017.1:2966-38842 GCA_026074375.1 Tanacetum coccineum
TGTGTTTATAATGCATCATAGAATATACTAAAAACCCTAATGGACCCACAAACGGGCTTGGGCCATTATATCATCTAATACTCCCCCGCAATCCTAGCGGCGAAATCGCGAAATCTCTGATTGTATGAGAAAGCTAAATAAACATTAAACAATAAAAATTTTGTTGATGACGATATTCGGCAGCAAGCGGAGACAAATCTTCATCTGTTGCGGCAAAAGCAAAACAAAGCGATAGCAAAGCAAAAGCAAACAATTAATTTTGATGATAATATCCGACCGCAAGCGGTGTTGAATCTTTATCATGCAGCAACAACAAACAGAAAAGAAACAAAAATAAAGGAAAGCATAGGCTTTTTATTTATGAAAAGGGACAAAAATGACAGCTAGGGTTTGACGGGGTAGCATAAAAGAGGCGGTCAACTTAGCCACCTAGGTCTGAGAATCTGACCCGCTCCGATACCATGTTGAATATTGAATAAACCCCATGGGAGGTATTGTATTATTCATATGTATTTATAGTGCATCATAGAATATACTAAAAACCCTAATGGACCCGAAGTCCACAAACGGGATTGGGCCATTATATCATCTAATACAATTTGCCTAACTATTTCAAAGATACGATTTTTGACATCTCAAAACCTAAAACCTTGTGTGTTCATAATTTGCTACATCGTTTTTAAGCGTAAATGTGTGTGGTAACATACAACTAGTTGTGATAATTCATAGTTCTCAAGAATTAATTGATAACAATTTCATAAATAACAAATAAGCAAACAAGCATTTAATGGTTATCCGGTAAATTAGTTTGCTTTGGGCTAAATTGGACTACATAGTTGGCTTATTAGGAGGGTCGTCTTGTGTTTCTTATTAGATCTGTGCATGTATCGTATATATTCCGTGTGATGGCATGTGCTAAAATTAGAACATACGCTTTATGAACATGCAAAATTTATGCACATGTATTACAACCCAATTATTATTTTGATCAAAGTTTCAAATACCATTAGAAAACAGTAGCCAAACACTCGATATTTGTTATATTATAAATGATTTTTAGTGATTTAAAAAGCAGATTAGATAATCTGTAATATTATTTTAGTTTTGGAGTGAAACTGTCAATCTTATAAAGGGGTATAAGCATTAGTTTGACCATAAAACCAAAAGTTAAGAGAAATATGTAAACAACTCATACTATAGGGTGTAAAGCCAAAATAACTCAAGTCTTCTTCTTCACTTGCATTAAAATTTGGTCCCTTAACCCTGTTTGTACGTTTTGCAAATCGCCTACAACAAGTCTTATATTTTTCATATGCTTATATTTTTCACCCGCTAACCACCGTATTGTCTCAGCCCCTGAACATGCTTATGTTGATAATATATGGAGGTAAGGATAGAAGATACAGATCCACTTAATTTGGGTGTATTAGAAAAACTACCATGACATTATCTGACGCTTGCTACGGTGGTACCATTCTTTTTTCACAGGCGCTCAATGGACCAATCATAGAAGGTCATTTGGAGATTAACTAGGGTTCAACCCCGACCCTTGGCTAATTAGGTCGTTGGGACGAGAGCTCATTGCTTAGGCCAAATCCTTAGAGTAGGGTCCGGTTGACATCAAAATATACACAAGATCGAGATGTTCCCACCAATTTACATCTTTAGAGAATATCTATAGTGATATGACATTCATAAATGTACAAAGATCAATACATTGATTATGCTAAAAGCAATACTATGTATAAGATAATAAAAACCTTTAATGAAAAGACTTATGTAAGGGGAAACATGAGTACGCAAAGCAAAGTATGGATAGGTGAGGAGTTATAAAAATGGTTTCACTTAATCATCATGTGAAGTTTTTAACCAAGTCATAGTGGTTTAGAAAAATATTTACCAAAATATGGTGATACTGAAAATATTATCCAAATGATAGTAACATTTAAAATTAACCACGACATTATTGTTAGTGGTCTTAAGCACACCATCCTTCATAATTCGTGAATGATTTCATGTATATCTATATAAAAAAAGTTTCATCAATGCGATTATATTATATCGCATTGTGCTTCTTTTTACATAAATTGAATCTAACCATATATTGGCCTTTACCGAAACTAATAATCCATTTGCGGGACTTAACTCCTGAGCAAATTGCACACAAACTAGAGGAGAGAGAAATATTATTATATTTCTTATGTGTGTATTCTGAGTAGTATTGGTATTTTGGGTGTATTTTTAAATGATAAGAAGTAAAAAATAATAATAAAAGAGATAGAGGGTGTTGGAATGGTTAAGGTAAAGTTGAGGGAAAAAATATGATGTGGCAAGGAAAAACCCTCAACCACACTCTTCACCCTAACACAAGTGGGTGATGCAACTGTAACATGCATAGCTGTGTTATAAGTACCAAAATCCGTCCTATAACACGGTATCCATCACTGCACCATGTACTTCAATAGTGTTATATTTGTATTGATCAAAATCTCACTATTATACTACGAGTATAAACTATGCATGACATGATAACCACGCTAAGATTTGTAATTAACTATGTGCCGTTTTAGCGAAGTTAGCATAAAACAAATTTAGTGATGTAATGAAATGAAAGATAATGTTACTTTGCATTTGTTTTGTTTAAAAATCATAAAGTAAGATGTGGTGACATAAAAATACTCATCTCGCGACCCTTAAACTTAGGTGACATACATTTCAAACATACTCGCTATTCTTGTTGTTCTAAACCGAACCCAAAAACCCTTTTGTTTTCGTTAGCTTTGAAACCCAAACATAAAAAGACATGCTCTTTAAAAAATAAGCAATCACCAAAAGCCTTCAAAACTCGAACCTAGATTACTAGAGAACTCCCGAACCAAAGCTCGTGATACCACATATAAAAATGGACAGCCTACAACCTGTGTCCCGGATAACTCAAACTTTGAAGACGACACACGCACCAACACATTATGTATATGACAAAAAAGTATAGAAAGAAGCAAAAGAATATAACTCTAATCGAATGATTGATAGTAAACCTTGAAATAAGAATGTTTAAGACTCCCCACCTCTTTTTATAGAGATGGGGGGAGGGAAAATCGACTCCTACAAGGAGTCTAAGTCGATTGTGATACAAATAGGAAAAAGAAAATGGGTTGGGCTTGGGAGACAAGCAAATTCCAACGACCCTAAACCTTAATACTACTTGACTAATATCAAAACACGACACTTAACCCCTAGAATTCAATATAAGCTAAAACAAAGACTAAGCATGACACTCTTCAAAATAATTCCTGTTTGTCACTGATTATCAAACCTTTATAAGTCATAAGCTTTTATAAGTCTCATAAGCCCAATTCTATAAAGATGGGTTTATGAGGCTTATAGTCAAATTACGTAATTACTTTTAAAATATAATGGAGTATCACGTAAAATATGGATTTATATATGAATTTAATTTCATGTATTTTTATGTGATTTTAAATTAATAAGCGCCACGTTCAACTAATTCGCCAAACAATTTTACAAAAATATAAGCTTCAACTTTCGGCTTATAATAATAAGCCCAACACAGCTAAGAAGCGTATACGGAAAAGGTTTAGAAAAGGTTTGATATGGATAAATCACATTCACTAAGAACTCTCAAAGCGATGAGGTCACTTAATGTAGAAAAATACATTTTTCGACCTCCGAAAGATGATGAAGACATTCTTGGTCCCGAAACACCTTATTTAGGTGACATATGATAATTGGTGTTTCTCGTTAGTCATACACGACTAGAATGGGCTTATACTTTACTAACTCATCCAAAACATATTTAGTTGGATATTCGATGCAGGATACAGGTTCTGACCCTCATATTGGTCGTGATCAAACTGGTTATGTATTCTCGCATGGCGGTACTACAATCCCATGACGTTCCGTAAAGCAAACAGTCGCAACCATTTAATCTAATCATGCAGAAATTTTGGCAATCCATGAACCTGATTGGTTAAGAAATGCTATAGGTGAATCTTATGATGTTTATGCTGGAAATGAGGACCGACAACTTTACATATGGACAACAACATGTATTGCTCAATTAAGGGAAGGATTTATTAAAGGTGACAGAATGAAGCACATTTCAACGAAGTTCTTATTTACTAATAACTTGCAAAAGGATTGTGATAAATTGTTCAAGAGATTCGTTCAAGCGACAATCTAGCAGATTAATTTACAAAAGCACTCCCTACCTCAACATTTAAGAAATTGGTATATGGAATCGGAATGCGAAAATTCAGTTAGCTCAAGTAAGGTGATCATGAGGGGGGAAATACGCGCCACACTCTTTTTCCCTTAGCTATGGTTTTTCTCCCAATGAGTTTTTTCCTAAAAACGTTTTCAATGAGGCGGTATAGAAAGCGTGTTTTGAATGATGTACAATCAGGGGAATGTTATATATATTTGTTATGAATATTAATTGTAATGATTTTACACATTCATTATTCTAATTACCCTTAACTTGTAACCTTCACATTTATGCTTGGTCTTGTAACTCCAAATATTCTAGTTACTAGCATTGATGTTGAGGAGCCTATAAATAGATGGACTAATGTATTGTAATTTACATCAATAATAAGTTCCATCTTCCCCTTCTACACTCTTTTACATTCTCTTGCTTATTGTTTTTATTGTGCTACTAGGCTCGTTGTTTTACAACACCATGTCTCCTTGATTTGAGTTTTAGACAGTGATGATTTATTTTTATTTTCAAACTCCATTATCAAACATGTAATTATAGGATTGAATGCATTCCCTCATTCAAAAACCTATACACCAAACAACCCCTCATTGATATACACCCTAAAAAACATTATTAAGATGACATTTTCTCTTAACATAAAAAATTATTTCGAGAAGGGTGGCATGACATTCAGTGTCATTGGATGACACTGAAAATAACGCATACTTACTTATGGCTTTAACAATAACTAAAGTGATGACACATGATAATATGATGCAATGGATAAAATTTTATGATATATTACACTTATCAAAAACTGTGAAACGAAATCAACGAGAGGTTATAAATGGTTTAAAAAGATTTATGTGTTGGAAACATATGGTCGATATTTTGCAGTAGCGGATAGTATTTAGTAGTAAGCATTAGCTTTTTTGTTTTGATAAAACTAGAAGAGTACCCTTGCATAGCAACATGATTTTATAGCGGTAGATAGTTGTAGTGATGAAAAAAAGTTTATGGGTTATAACAGAAAATTATAAAAGTTTGAGGATTTATGGATTTAAACGGGTCAAATTAAACCCGTTTATAAATTTTCGAACCGGTTGAACCGATGACCCGGTGACTCGACCGGGTCGATTAGAGACCCGGTTTCCAAAACATTAATTATAGTTTTCATAAATAGTTTACTTAATTTTTCCACTTTCAAAGTTTGATGATTTTTCCATTACATATAGTATAGATATAGATGTTTTCCTCCCTATGTCTGGCTGGCTTGTTGATGTTGCGGCTTGGAAAATTCATAGATCGAACTGGGATGTATCTTAGGTTCTTGTTTATGATAGGGTGATATCACTAGAGGCATGTCTCTAATTGATTTAGTGGTAGTTCAAGCTTTTGCTTGAGGTTAATATGGCAGTCAGTCACATTCCATTATACTTAACTTTTCTATTATTAATATACTTTACCGGGGTAACCCTTTACCCAAAAAAGATATAGATGTTTGGTACCATAAATGTATAGTAATAATTAGTAATTGGAAATGATAGTTGTTCGTAAATGTTATCAGAAATAGCATTTTGATTTGGAGCGCTAAAAAATAAGAATGCTTGTTATTTGTTTTGAAACAATCGTTTTATGCAAAACGTAGTTACTAGTTGCTTCAAAACGCTAGCTATCAAACATATTCATCTTGTGTAAGCGTGTAATGGGTCGAAAACAGGTCTAATAAACTCTTTTATGTTATACTAAATAAAGAAACAAACAAAAATAGTCATATCATAACAAATAATATATTATGCTTGTAAAATATCTATAGGGGAATCTATTATACTAAAAGCTTTGTATTACCCATACAGCCGAATGTACCAAAGCCTGCTACAGTAGAAGTCGGGTATGAAGTTGTTTCCAAGTAAATGTCAGTTAATTCCATTGTCTCTTCTCCATTCATTAGGAAGCATTCATTGTGCAGTTACATAATAAGAATGCAAAGAATCCCTGTTGTTACAAACCTTACAGTTGTTGTTGTTATAGCCTTAAAGCAACCTAATCAACCTGGATGTGGCTATAAATGCAGTGGTTACCAGTTGATCTTCTCACACATCATAACCGACAAGTTATACTAGATAACACACAATTCAAAGCAAAGGAAAAGATGTCAATCGAGTCTGTAGGTAACAAACCGGATAGGAAATCTATAGGAATGGATGAATCTTCACCTATGAAGCCTCAAGAAAAGATGTCGGCCAAGTCTGAAGTCACCAAATCTGATAGCAAAGTTGTAGGCATAGCTGAATCTTTGCACACGATGCCTTCAAAAAAGATGCCAATCAAATCTGGTGGTACCAATTCGGTTATCAAAGCTGTAGGCATTGCTGAATCATCACAGACAAAGCCTCATTTGTTCTTGGACGAATTGGAGGTGGATGTCACTGGCACTATTTTTATGATGATTGGCAGGGTGTGGGATGTAAATGCCGTAACCGGTCGCTATTTGAGTACGGATTTAGTTGTCTCTGTAAGTTTTTGAATCAAGATTTCCTGCTCTGCGCCTGTCTAACCCTAACTGCTTGCAGGGTAATATGATTCACTGTACTGCTAAAGCAAGCATAGCACACAATTTCCTCAGGTTAAAGGAAGGCGGCATCTACTCAATAAAAAACTTTGTGGTTCTACCATATTTTCAAACATGATAAGATCATCCTTGAGTTTGATGGGGGGAAACAACAGATGGTTTTCATAAATGGTCTTGGCTTCCTCAGATATCCATTCCAATTGATAGATTTAGATCGTATCGAACTTGCTAACAAGTACTTGATTGGTAAACTGATAATTTTTCTATATATGTAATTGTTTGGTACATGGTTGGTCCTAAGGCAATACTAACAAGTAATTGAATACCCTACACCAGGTATGTAACCGATGGTGGGAGAATTAACTATACCAAAACAAGATCCAAGAATTTTGATTTTTACCTTGCAAACCAGAGGTAACTTGGTTTGTTTGCAAATATTAAACTTCTACCTTAAAGGCAGGATAACGATACCTACTGGCTTATGAAACGGGGTCAGTGACTTAGAGTAACCTTATGGGGTGGGCTTGGTGATGCTTTGATAGAGAGGAAAACAAAGCACATGGGCATGTGCGCCATTGTTTTAAACTCGATGTCTCCAAAGACTTACAACAATAACGAATCATGGAGATTGATTGATATTTACATATTACATTACTCACATGCTAATTTAAAGTTATTGGTACCTTGCAGATACGTTGTATTTTTCAAGCACATCCTCGACCATCATTTATGATAACGATGATATTCTCTGTCTGCAGGAATTGAAAACATCCGAAAGGTAACCTTCTGTAATATTGGTCGTATATGTATGTGAAATAAACAAACACTCATCGTTGGTGCATGCGCACGGCAGATTTGTTGGACAAAAGAAAGAGGGCTTGGCCATTGATTCGTCCCGCCCAAGAGAAGGAACACTTGAAAATATTCTGTTATGGGCCCGGAACCGCAAAAATGACGTAAGCCTGTTTTCCCTTGCATGGCAAATATAGTTTATTAGTACCGCACTTTTATTCTAAAAAAATTATGTTTTCAGACATCAATATTCCACTGTAAGGTGATGATCGAAAACTTCATGACTAAAAAAGGATGGAACTACCCATCATGTGGTTTTGAAAAGTACCGAAAAGGTGTTATGCGAAAAAATGGACAATTCATATGTGAAGCATGTAACAAGGCCGTTTACTACCCTGTTTTTAGGTAATGCTCCTAATGTTAATTATAAATTATGAATTACAATGCAGTGTATGGTATTGTTTACCTCGCGGTCTTCACTATGCAGGTACAGGCTTGAAGTCGTTGTAGCTGATGACACTGCCCATACTGTCATTGTGATGTTTAATGACACAGCAACAAAGTTGCTTAATTGCTCAGCCGAATCATTCTTGGGAGCGGGAGACGATGAAGATGACGAATCAAACTTGCCCACTGCTATAAGGAATCTCATTGGAACTACTCATGTCCTGGAGATCAAATCCTATACATACTATGAGTATTGCAGTTTTAAGAGTTTCACATGCTGCAAAATTAATCCAAGTGCAATGGTTGACGATGGTGCGTCATCTACTAGTCAGCCATGTCTGCTGATAACCCAAGCTCGATAATGAAATGATTGTCAAGGCATTCATCTGTCTGTACTCCCTCCAAGCCAACTAAGGAACAGAAAAAGAGAAGGTTAGTTACTACTGCTGCCATTGACAACAATCCCAAACAATAACACAGATCTATTTGGGCCCCCCAATTTCCCCGCAATTACTAACAACTTTTATATGCATTCTGTTAAGGATAATAATATAGAATAGACTTAGTCAATAGTTTGTTGTACATTCTTGTAGGTTTAGTCAATTAGTTGTAACTATCCTATAGATAAGCACTACTTGTTGTGTATATAACTGATGGAAAATCAGGAGATTCAATAATACAAAACCAGGGTGGAAATGGATCCTATCGTTCCGATCAGTTTTGTCAATTTTGTGAAATTAATGGCCATGACACACGTGACTGCCGAAAACTTGCTCAGTTTTTAAGAGATAACAATATTCATGTGAGTGGTTTGTCCAACAATACAAGTCCAGTAGCTAATGTTACCATGGCGAACACTTCTGGTACAAATCAGCAACCTTGGATGTTTGACAGCGGAGCTTCTCATCATGTCACTTCAGATCCACCAATTCTTCAAAATATTTCCAACTACGGGGGTCCGGATGAGATATTCTTGGGGGACGGTAATGGTCACTCTATTTCACACACTGGAAACACCACACTGAAAACACCATATAAATCATTACTTTTACCTAATGTTCTGTGTGTTCCTAGCTTACGTTCAAACTTAGTATCTGTTGCTAAACTGTGTAGAACTAACAATGTTTCTGTTGAATTTTTTCCCTCTTATTTTCTTGTAAAGGATCTTCGCACGGGGGCGTCTCTAATGCGGGGAGAGAACAACAATGATATCTATTACGCAGCTTTGTCGAGAACTCCACAAGTCCATATCACTATCAAGCGTTCATTGTCCCTTTGGCACCACAAGCTCGGTCATCCATCGAATAAAGTCTTTCGATCCATTCTTAATAGTAGGGTTTTTGCTTCACGTTCTATGACGAATTCTGATTTTCATTGTGATTCTTGCTCTATTAATAAAAGTCACAAGTTACCATTCTACAAGAATACACTTAATAGTAGCAAGCCATTAGAACTTGTTTATACTGATGTGTGGGGGCCAACACATAAATCTATTGATGGTTTTGTGTATTATGTTATCTTTGTTGATTTTTACACTAAATACATATGGTTTTACCCAATGAAAAAGAAATCAGACATTTCCATTCTATTTCCCCAATTCAAAAAGCTGGTGGAAACGTATTTTCAAACACCACTTATATCAATTTTTTTCAGATAATGGTGGTGAATACAAAAAACTATTTCCAGTATTCAGTTCTTGTGGTGTTTCTCATTTCACGACCCCTTCACATACACCAGAACATAATAGTACAGCCGAAAGGCGCCATAGACATGTTGTGGAAACTGGGCTCTCTTTGCTCCACTTTGCAGGACTCCCATTTAATTATTGGTCTCATGCTTTTCAAACAGCCGTCTACCTAATAAATTATCTTCCCACACCAATCTTAAATTCTCAAACTCCATATGAAATGCTTTTTAACAGGTCTCCCGACTATAATAAACTAAAATCATTTGGATGCTTATGCTATCCATGGCTTCGTCCATATTCCGAGTCTAAACTTCATCCAAGATCAAAACCTTGCATTTTCCTTGGTTACTCGACCTCTCAATCAGCTTATAAATGCCTAGATCCTACTACAACTCGTCTTTATCTTTCAAGGCATGTTCAGTTCGTAGAAGACATTTTTCCGCTTCAATTGCGTAATAAAAATCATGAGTTCACTTCCCTCATTCGAGACGCTTGCCTAAACAGATCTAGACAAGATAATGTTGCGGGATCAAATACGTCCAACTCACGTGTGACACCAAACCCTTTACTACAACCTGTGTTTCCAAACCAGACATTACACACTCTTGACCAACCCCATTCCACTGAGGGACAATCAACAAATGAAAATAACCATTTACCATTCACTTCGTCATCCAATCTCATCTCCCCAACACCAATTTCCAATATACCAGAACCTCATCCACCCTCCCCAAGACCGATCACACCAATACACGATCATCATGTTACCCCTCAACGCCTTGATACACTTGAAACACCGAATATCATCCACACACCAGAAACTAACCAAACACCAAACACTAACCAAACACCAAACACTCACATCAGATCCGAATCTCCACACATTACTCGTCCACATCGGTCTCGAAAACGTAACCCAAAATACTACAACCCAAAATTTGTTAACTTGACCACAAACCACCCAATGCCAAATACTTTAGAGCCTTCAGCTGTAACCCAAGCTCTCAAAGACCCCCTTTGGAGAAAGGCGATGGATTCTGAGTTTAATGCATTACTACAGAATGGTACTTGGGAACTCATTCCAAAGTCAAATCAAGTGCCAATTGGTTGTAAATGGGTTTTTTCGAATCAAGCGTAAACCTGACTGATCCATAGATAAATACAAAGCACGTCTTGTGGTAAAAGGGTACTTGCAACAACCAGGTAAAGATTATTTTGAAACATTTAGTCCCGTGATAAAGCCGGCAACTATACGCATTGTCTTGTGCCTTGCATTATCGAAAAATTGGTGTTTAAGACAAATGGATGTAAACAATGCATTTCTTCATGGAACATTACATGAGGATGTTTACATGGTACAACCTCTAGTTCATCAACAATATCCAAATCATATATGAAAGCTTAGAAAGGTATTGTACGGGCTAAAACAAGCACCGCGCGCTTGGTACACTGAACTAAAAACATTTTTACTTGATTTTGGTTTTCAAAAGTCTCTTGCAGATGCCTCTTTATTTATTTATAATCGTCATGGGATCACAGCCTACTTCTTGGTTTATGTGGACGACATAGTTCTAACGGGCAGTCATAATGAATTTCTGGATCACATTGTTGACAAGTTATCAAGTAAGTTTTCTATCAAAGATCTTGGAACGCTGCATCATTTTTTAGGTGTTGAGGTTATTTCTACTTCACAAGGGCTTTTCTTATCTCAGCATAGGCACATTACAGAGTTATTAGAACTATTTCAATTGGATGGTGCTAAGGATGTTATTACACCTCTACGATCAGATGATACATTATCTCTTGATGATGGATCAAAATTAGTTGACCCAACACCTTATCGTCGACTTGTTGGCTCACTTCAGTACCTTGCAATTACACGTCCAGATGTCTCTTTCGCTGTAAATCGATTATCACAATACATGCATGCTCCAACTCAGTTGCATTGGCAATCTTTAAAGCGGGTACTTCGATATTTAAAAGGCACCGTTCATCATGGACTGTTTCTTAAGCGTTGTTCACCACTTACTCTCATAGCATTTTCTGATTCTGATTGGGGCGGAATAAAAGATGGTGGTCGGTCCACCACAGCGTATGTATTATACCTTGGACCAAATATCATATCCTGGAGGTCGGCTCGGCAAAAGACAGTATCACGTTCTTCAACAGAGGCAGAATAGAAGGCTTTGGCAAATGCGGCTGCTGAAGTTTTGTGGGTTCAGAATTTACTACGTGAACTTGGTGTTAGTATAAGTCAATCTCCTATCTTATTTTGTGACAATACAGGGGCTACGTATCTATGTGTAAATCTGGTTTATCATTCTCGAACGAAACACTTGGCACTTGACTATCATTTTGTTCGCGAAAGAGTATCAGATGGATCCATACGTGTCTTGCACATAAGTTCCAAAGATCAGCTTGCTGATGCACTTACAAAGCCACTGGGTCGAAGCTTGTTTCTACATTTTCGCTCCAAGATTGGAGTCTCTGATGGATCCTCCATCTTGCGGGGGCGTGTTAAGGATAATAATAAAGAATAGACTTAGTCAATAGTTTGTTGTACATTCCTGTAGGTTAAGTCAATTAGTTGTAACTATCCTATAGATAAGCACTACTTGTTGTGTATATAACTGACTCAGGAGATTCAATAATACAAAATATCAATTCTCCATTTTCACTTCTGTATCATTATACATTCATTATTTTAGAGATGAGCTGGAAGATTCCGATGCAGATGAAGTCTCTGGATCAGTTAAGGACTCAGATAAGTGCAACGCGAATGGTGTTTCGGAGAAGAAGAAAAAGAAGAGGTCAGA
This sequence comes from Tanacetum coccineum, assembly GCA_026074375.1. Lineage (NCBI taxonomy): Eukaryota > Viridiplantae > Streptophyta > Magnoliopsida > Asterales > Asteraceae > Tanacetum > Tanacetum coccineum. The sequence continues at coordinate 15,503 of BQNB010056017.1, forward strand.
TAACCGTCAATACCTCATACATGAATTATGTTTGAGCATCTATTGACTATGCTTTTGTTTCTTAAAATGTTGTGGCTTTAAATACATTGTGGAAGAGTCTGAAACTGAGTAGCTGGCCAGGTTTCATCAACTTATAGTCAACAGTCACAATGAAGCGACATGTGATCGGCGTCTCATGAAATATAGTGCTTAGAATAAAAGACATTAAACTCAGGCCACAAGGTGGCAGGAATCCTATGATTCATGTATTAGACATTTTGAAACTCATGTTTGAATGTGCTTTGGACTCATTTTTGGTTGTTTTAGTAAACAGTTTGAAACTCATGTTTGGTTTGGCTTTAAACTCATGTTATGTTGTTTTAGTTAATGCGATTTCAGGTGTAGTTTGTTTAAGCTCGGAGGGTCTCAAGGTGAGATCAAATCTCTTATTTATATGGGATCATGTAGTGACTTAGTTTTCCTTTTTGTGACTGTTGTGTTTTCAGGTACATTGTGAACGGTTGTGAATCAAAGAAGCTGCTCAGGTTTCATCATCTTACATACAAAAACAATCATGGATAGGGTGCACAAAAGAAGGTTACATTACAAATTAGTTAGTAAAGTAAAAAGAAAGGCGGCCAACAATGTCAATGTAGTGCTATGGTTTTAAGACCTAAACATTGTAGACTTCATGTTTGCATTCAGTTGTAACTAATGTTTGATTATACAAATCAATAATATTACTGTTCCATTCAATTTCAACTTACACAAACGGAATAAAAACACAAATGGGTGAAATAAAGTAAGATATAATGTTTAACATGTCAAGTATTCAATTATGTATACAACCACAACCATAGCTGACCTATAAACATGTGTACCTTTATCCGGTGTCGATTACATAGCCCGAGCTAAAGAAATAGAGACATGCCTTGCTATTGTTGTTAAGACACTCATCCTTAGACTCATGGTTAATGGCTTTCTTTCATGATCACATGCCAATGTCAGGTTCTATGTTCCCACTAAACCAATCACAAATAGGTTCTCCTCCTACATATTTGCCTAGCATTTTACAAAGAAGATCACAAATGAAAACAAATGGGATGACGCATTATTGTAATGACGTATCAGTCTATCAAATGGTAACACCTACGTACAGTAACATCATATTTAGCCAGCATTTTCTTGGTGTGACGCATTGTTGTAATGACGTATCAGACTATCAAATGGTAACACCTATGTACAATAACATCATATTTAGCCTACATTTTTCTACTATAACCCTAGAAAGGTTGAAAAAAGTAAAGAATCAGTAACTTACCATTACTGTTCTTGATCGCCACCTTTATGGCTCATTTATTGTGACTCTACATATATTAGTAACTTCAAGGTATTCCAAAGGTTTATCTCTTAAATATCTGTACTCTATATATTCTCAATTTCTAACATCATGTTTCCATCCTCATATACAGTAAAAGAGAATCAGATTCCATATGCAAGTATGCATAGAGGTATAACTGAATTGAATAACTTTACATACCTTTAAATTAAGATGGCCAGTATACTCATACGTGTTTCTATGTCTCAAATCCACACAACAGATACAGACCTACTCCATCTTTCACAGAATTACTCCAAAATTTTGTAAGGATTCATTCAAATACAACTATCAGACGGGATGGAAGAGTGCAGAGTTACTGTGGACTTAGATTAACATAAACAACAGCGGGATGCTCAGGTAAATATACATGGCAACCCTTTGATTCAATGGATAATTAACACATGGTTTGCAAAATCTTATATTTAAAGAAATTATTCTTAAAATAAAAGGCACAACAATAGTTGCATTACAACCGCCATGTAGTAATAGAATGGATATAGACGAAATAGCGGGACCTTGAACATCAAAGTATGTATCTACCCGCCTAAGAAGGAGGTCCGCAGGTACAACTCAAATCCAATTTTTGTCATACTAGATTTGTCTTACAAAATATTAGACCTTTGCCCCCGTGTTTATTACATAAACTCTAAATTCTATGCTATGGTTCATATTTCAGGCCCCTTGCATGTACGCCTAGCTAAAAAACCAACCAAAAAACCTGCATTCACCTCCGCAGATAATTATTCACAACACTAATACTCTTGGGTAATGAAACATTTAATAGACAGCTATATTTGATTAAATACTTTGGGCCATTAAGCAATAGTACCTTACATGGTTCAGATCGCCGAGTTAAATTCCCACCAAATTATACTGGCCCAAAATACGCATCCTATCTAACATGTTGGTCCCACATGGTCCATGACAATTCCATTCTTTATAAACAAAAAATCTATCTTTTTAAAGGCGTGGTCGTCACTTACCATAACACTGGGCCGCCCTCACACGAATGTCGTAACTGCCATGCTACCATGTGGTACGAAGAGAGAGAAGAAAAGTCAAAGACGCCTGTGAACCCAACTTTCTCACTTTGCTGTCAAGGAGGTAAAGTGCTACTCTCCACTTTTAATGATACACCGCCACCATTAAATAATCTGCTCGACTATAATCATCATGCAACATCAAAATCCCGATATCAAATTAGAGTTTATAATGGCATGTTCTGCTTTACGTCATTCGACGCCAAAGTAGACCATTCAATTAATACAAATTAATACAGGTAAGGCACCGTATACATTTAGAATAAGTGGACAAAGCTATCATCGAATGGGGTCCCTAATTCCTATTGAAGGAACTCAGCCTAAATTTGCACACCTTTATTTTTTTGATACTCAAAATGAAGTTATGAACTGGCAGACTGCTTTCATTGATAAAGACACAAATGACGATGTGGATCAGCAAATAGTCAGTGGTTTAATCCAAATGTTAGATCATTATAGCCCAATTGCTAAGGCATTCTGCATGGTAAGAGATTGGTGCAACACACATAACTCGGTGAACTTCTATCTACGACTACATAGCAGAAGGAAATCAAGCAGACAATACAACGCGCCCACCGTGTCTGAAGTCACAGAGGTGATCATAAATGATTTTGAAGAAGGCCTTCCTACGAGGGACGTCATTGTGAACAACAAAGATAGTGGGCCTAGACGAGTATCAGAATTACATCCATCATACATGGCACTCTAATATCCTTTGTTGTTTCCGTATGGGGAAGATGGTTTTCATGAGAAAATACCTTATAACAACAACACAAGGACACAAAAAACAAAGAAGCGATATGTAACAATGAAAGAATACTATAGTTTCATAATTCATCAACGGCCCAACCAGGGTAATACTTTAATGAAAGGAGGACGATTATACCAACAATATTTGGTGGATGCATATAGTGCAGTTGAAGAGCAGCGGCTAAAATGGACAAGGAATAATCAAGACATGCTACGAGTAGACCTATATCATAATCTCTGTGATGCAGTCACACGAGGTGACACAAATGAAGTAGGACTTGGAAAAAGAATAGTTCTGCCAAGGACCTTTATAGGGAGTCCACGATACATGATGCAGAACTACCAGTGGCTATATGTCGGGCGTACGGCAACCCAGATTTGTTCATCACGTTTACTTCCAACCCAAAATGGCCTGAAATAGCCGAAATGTTGAGTTATTTTCCCAGCCAGAGAGCACATGATAGACTAGAAATATGGACAGGTGTTTTCAAAATAAAACTAATGCTAGATGATCTGACAAAAAAAAAGTTTTTGGAGAATCGCGTGCAGGTAATGTATCTGATGTTTGGTTGTCGTAATGACTTATTTACAAGAAGTTTTACAACTCCCTAGACAGTGTACCTAACTATTGTAGTGTAGTATACGCAAGACTTGGGGGTTGTTATCGTTCTCTAGGGGAATAGGTTGGGAAGGCTTGATCACGGTCTAAATAAATTCTAAGGGTTGAGGGAAGATTTTTTTTGTATTTTTATGTTTATAGGAAAGCAGGTAAATCATATAATTGGATAGGTGGTTTGGTTTTAGCTATTAAATTAAATATTAATCTAAACTACTGGTGATAACAATATAATAAAAGACTATGTTTATTTAATCATGTATTACTCTCTAGTTTTCTTCTCCTAGTGTTGTTGCTTTGTCACACTTGTCATGATCTATGTAATTATTTCCTAAGTCATGAACGAATTACACGAACCCGCCATCTACTTAGTATTCCGTTAAGGCAACGCACAAGTAAGGTAGTATGAAGACTATTACAAGGCCCCTAAGGGTATACTAAGTGCATGTGAAATATATTAAGAGTGAATCAACCATATTAGGGGGCAAGGTAGTATGAAGACTGTTACCCGATGGTATCCTTTCTACACAAGCATGTTTTCCTAGACATATCAACAACAATACAGACAAAAGCTGGTTTTCTAATATCTAACATGCATATTCATCACAAGAAGCAACACCACTAAGATCTACTTCCTAGGTTTCATACAATTATAAATAAACACAATAGAAGATTTAGCCAAGCATGTTAAAGAAAATGCAAGAACATATAGGAATCACACAACAAGACATATTGAATGATTAAATAAGTCTTACTTGATTAAAACATGAATTGAAGGAAGTACAATAGGGTTTTTCGGCCCTAAAATCGTCCCTAACAACTGCCAAACAAACTAGGGTTGTTACCCTCTTTTTATTCTAAAGTTACACACACAAAACCCTAAATTCGGGTTTGTATATATAGGAAAAACGTCGTGACAGCGTCGCGTTTTAGTCATGACGCCATCATAAAAGAGAATATTCTAGATAATGGGCTGTGTCGTGATCTCTGACGCCGTCGTAAAACTCGTGACGCCGTCATGGTGTCACGTTGAAACTGTGACGCTGTCTCCGGCTGCTGGGAACATAATCTTGAGAAATGTTGGTGTAGGTCCGTAGTCTTGTCCGTTTCTTCTCCAAATGAGCCCAAGTCATGTGTAATTCTTCCAAATGCCTTCCAAATGTGAAATACCTAAAAAGGAACGATTAAGTATATATTTTAGGCATAAATGCATGATTTAGGGGGTTAAATGACCCCGAAAAAGTGAATAAAATGACACCTCATCAAATACCCCTACACTTGGGACTTGCTTGTCCTCAAGCAAATGAGCTATTCTATCTAGACAATAACAATATAAGGGGTCATTTTACCTACTCTTTAAAAGTATTCTACAACACAACCGTCTAGACCTCGTCATTAAAAGCACTGAAAATATATACTAGCACATCATATAAGTGTTTGGGTTTCACTCTTTCACTAGGTTGTATAATAAATTATAACATATGGGGGAAACGGAAAATCAACACTCATTACCTGTCATGGCATATAAATTACCATAGGCTTGGTAAAGGATCAAACCTCCACCGCTAGGTGCAAGAATTATTCATTACTATCTAAGAGGTCTTTTAAAGGGCTGCGGGGTGTAGGTGTAAGATAACATATAAGGGAAACATAAACAAATAGGAAACATTTAGGTGGCTCTGGGTGAATTTGGAGTGGAAGGGTTAGCTAATTATTTACACGAATAGACGTTGGTTTGGTTGCTAAGCCAAGACTCGAATGAAGATATACAAACTCTACACAACTCTACAATAATCACTTTTTTTTCGATTAACATAATACATCATGGGGTTTATAACATATACCCCTACACTAGAGCTTTTACATGCTCGATATTTACAATCTAACTAATGACCCAATTTGAGGTAGATCAAAATAACATGGATATCATTTGACAAACATATGGGGGTATTAACTTAACTTTTCTTCCCTATTCTTCCACGAAACAAATACTACTATGAATCTCAATCATCCCAAAACTGTATTTACAAGGATAAGGACTTAGTAACCGTGTACTCAAATAATTAACATGAGTTAAACACAATAATGTACTAAAAGTGAGTACATACAAGGTAGGCTAAGGCGATTTGGGTGCAACGATTGGTTTAAGGGTGACAAAATTCAACTATTACATACTTCCGAAATAGTCTATACAGGAATTACTAGAAATCCCCTTTCGGTCATTCCGTAATACATAAATAGAAGAAATACGAAAAGGATAAACTCAGAGGGTTGTACTAGGGGTATCCTAAATGGCAAGGGTGTGGGATTATAACACCCCGTGTTTTAGGGTCATTTACGATGTCAAAAGATTCACTATTTATTTTTAGCATTGTACGCGTTTGCTTTTAATTTCAAGTATTAAGTTAAATCGCGTAAACTAAAAATGACCATTCAACGTAAACGGGCATCAAACAATTAAAAGTTTACATCAAACAAGTGTTAAGTAATTATTTTGAGGATAATTATTAACTTTGTTCATTTTATTTTTATTGGTTACGTAAAGTGTTTACGTTTCACGATAAAATACGTTTAGGCATACCCGGAACCACCAAAACTTTTCTACGCTTCAAAAAATACCCACAATTGTACCCAATACCCAAAATTTACAAAATATCATTACTTATATGTTACTATGGCTGGATATATGAGATAGGATGCAAAGATATTTGTTGTCAAAAACACACTCCTTGAAATCATGGGATGATGTTCATTTTAGGGAACCAAGGGCTCATATCTTCCAAGTCTTAACCAAGACTTCCTAAAAACCCTCATCATGTCTTTTATGAACATAGTCCTTATGAAATATAGTTACTTGAGATATATAAACTAGCAACTAGTGTAAGTAAACACACACTCTTCATTTTTAAGGTGAAACTTCACATATTTCTCTCCCTTTTTGCTCCAATACCCACAGCTCAAAATTCTCTATATAAACCATCCATACAATTTTTAATTACCATATTTCCAAGTGTTCCTACATCATATCTAAAATAACCCAAGAAGGTTTGAAGGTTTGATTTAAGGTTTACAAGTGTTAAAGAAGAAAGGTTCAAGATTAGGGTTTTATTGAAATTAGGGTTTTCTTGATATTAAAAGCTAGCGTTTGTTTGCTAAACAAGGGTTTAGATCTTGTTGTTCATCATTATACATCATATTAAGGTTATCTAAAAATCTTAATCTCTTTACATTTGTGATTTTATATGTATATAATTGTTATTTAGTTAATCACCATCTAGGAAAAGTATTAAGTTGTAAAATGGATTTTTACACTTGTTTATGGTCTGGTAAACTTTTACTTATGATATATGGATGTTAATATCATGTTATAATAGAATTATAAGTATGGTACATGTGTGGTTTATATATAAAAAGTATATATAAACAAGTTACCTTCCAAGTATACTTATATAAAGTTATGGACAAATAAGTGTTTAGACATATGGATCTTGTGATTCTTGGACAATCTTTGGACAAATGAAGGACTAAGGACCCCAAGTATGTAACATACATGGTATATATGACTGTAAAGGACTTGTAACAAAGTGAATAAACTAAAAACTTATAAAAACAACTTTTAAACACATTTTGAGAAATTCATCAAAAAGAGGCTGTTTGAATTCGAATTTTAAGGCATCCATCTTATATTTTTATCAAATACTACATGTCATGAGGATTCCAACCATATAGGGAACTTAAAAATCCGCTTTATAACGAAGGAGATACGTAGTTTACAAGTTATACAATAATAAACGGGTTTATAAAAGAAATTTTATAAAAACAAGTTACAAAATACTTCTGATACATAAGTTTGGTTATTTTTCTCATCTAATTCCTATTTTTAGGATTCCAAAACATTAAGAATCATAACTTTTCGATTAATAACGAAGGAGTTATGAATTTTGCAAATATACGGTAATTAAAGTTTATAAAAATAATTTTATAAACTATGAACGGTAAAAATCACTATTCATAGCAGATACCTGTTTTTGAAAAATATCATATTTTGTTAGAACTTTGAATTACGAAAAAATGCTCGAAAGAATCACTAAAATCGAAGGTAAAACGAGTAAAATACGACATTTACGAGTTTACGACAATTAATTTTATAAAAGTCTATGAACAATAAAAAGTCCTGTTCACCAGAGGACATAAAATACAAAAATGTCATATTTTGATACGTCGTCTTAATACGAAAGCGTGGACGTAAGAAACATACCAAACGGGCTTAAAACGAGAAAGTTACGCACTATTTTATAACTTGTGCACTATTTCCTGACGTGAATAGTGTTGGTTCAATTTTAATAAAAAAATTTGCGAAACATTTTTGAATCACTTAAATAGTATTTATACATGTTTTAAACTTTATAAATATTATTTTACAAAGGCGATTGAACTGTTTAACGATTATACGCGTTCAAATACATGGTATTTATTTATCAAATGCAATTTAAACATTATTTCACAAAAAAAATTAGATGGTGATGTAGCTATATAGAATTATATATGATATTAGTTATTCACAGTAATTAGTACTTATACGGCTTATAATTAATTAGGTTGCATACGGCGTTTATCTAATGCATTTTGTGTGATATACGGTGATTATCATTAACTTAAGGTGAATTCATAGCCCCATGTTTTACAATTACAATGATTTACAAGTTTTGGGATGAGAAACATATGCATGTTTTTACAATTGGACGCAAGTGGACATTTCATATTCAAACGGATTACGTGGTTAATTACTGGATTATAAGCGCGAATGTTATAAATAGATCTATTGGGGGGGTGATGCCCCTGTTCGGATGTCGAAACTACCGAGCCAATGAACGTATACCATGTCGGATTTGGGATGTTCCGGGTTGAACATCATCAAGGGCAATGTAGGAAATTTTATATTACAATTCAAGTATGTCGAGCTTTAGTATCATGAGCTTAGGGAAATGTAATGACATTTTTGTGATGTTTTCATTTGATGTATTATCGCGGGGGAAATCTTGCGGTTCTACACTTATACATTTTACAAACCAATGAATTCACCAACATTATTGTTGACGTTTTAAAGCAATGTGTCTCAGGAGATCAATAAGGCACGAGGTGCAAGGGATACATTGGTGGTTATATTTTGGATGTCATGTGCATGAAAGATTTAGTTGCATTACATTTTGGGAAAACATTTGTCATGAACTGGAATCTTTGTAATTTGAACAATAAACAAGTTAAGCTTCGGGCTTTTGTAACAAACACTTTACTAAATCCAATGTATCAGTTTTAAACGACTTTTAATGGTCATTCTATATATATCTTATGCTATTGATCTATGATGTACCACCCTCAAACCCATATTCCGCTGTGACCCATTTTTGGGGGTGTTACAGGGATAGTTATATGATCGAGGTGATCATCATAACAATTACAGGTTTAAAACATGGGTTAATACTAGTGGCTCTTATTTAGCAAATCATAATACTTACTATGCGGTCTCAGAATGCATTACAAAAACAAGTTCTAAAATTTAATATACTACCGGTATACTCTCATAATCCTAAAGTAATCGATATCAATGTTCCAGAAAAGGCGACAAAACCACACATACACATCTGTAACGACGGAATAGACACACATGATTGCTTAAATCCTTAACTCGAAAAAGCTAAAGGTATAATATCTAAGGGCGAACCTCACATTGTGGGGGTGGAATTTTAAGGGTTTTTGTGCTAGTCATATAAATTCCTATCCATGAGACGCTATTGAAAGTCGGTTTTCATTGGTACGTGTCGTAAAATTTTTAAATTTAGGTAAACATTACCTTCTATGCTATGTTTCGATATATTACCCATCATGTTAAGGACAAAGCAAATGGAAAATGAAAGAATAGTTCTAAGGCTTATTTTCCCAGCTACACTTAAGTTGAACATTGTTCCCAATGTTCTGTAGAAGTACCCGTAAAAATGAATAAAGGGAAAAGAAAACAAGGAAAAGAAACTAGTACTCCCATGGTTTGCTCGATAATGGAGGAGAAACATGCGATAACTAGTTAAATCGTCCTCCAAGAATCGTCTAATAGGACTTCCTAAGAATCTCCATGCTTCTTCTCATCAAATATAACTTGTAATCAAAGACAAAGACAACTATACCAAGCATAAAATGTGCAATTTACCAATATACAATGTGAATTTAGGGTTGACTTGATAAAACAGTAAAGATAGGAGGAGAAAATTATAAAACTTATGGTTTTGCAGGTTTATAAAAGAATATTACATATTTTAAATGTTATGCAAGTTTTATTTTCCAAAATAATTAAAATTTTTAAGTTTTCTTGACCTGGGTTTATGACGCCGTCAAGGTTGTTGTGATCCCGTCACAGGTATTGTGGTTACGACGTCGGTGTTAATCGTGACGCCATCTCCACAGTCTATGAAAAGAAATTTTTTATTTTTGATAAAAAATTTCCTGTACAATTAGCTGCATAAAACCTAAGATTTAACAATTCAATCATATGACTCGAAACTGACACGAATCAATCTAAACAATTCATTTAACATGTTTGAATTTTTGCTCAAAAGCCGGATAAATCTCCCTACACTTATTATTTGCAAAATACCTTTGATTGAAATTAAGATGATTACAAGATAGTTCAAACATAATAAAACAAACGGTAAAGAATTAAAACACACAATACATTCCTAATATGCGGGAAAAGTAAATTAGGTTGCCTCCCAAGAAGCGCTTGTTTTTGTTCTAGTCACGAGCCTGACTCTAACCTTATTTAACAGATAAAGGGGAGGGTTCCCCTACACTTGAGTTCAAGTACGGGTGATAGTAACGGTACATACCATTGTGGTTAGAAGGAGCCATATGCTGAAAAATTGGTCGTTGATTTATTTGCTCCAAATGGTGTGTTTCTTTAATCCTAGCATTCTCTACCTTTTTTGGCCTAAGGGGTGACTTAAGTCCTCTTCCTAGAAAAGAAACTTCTTTAGGTTCCAATTTCCAATCATCTTCTATCATCTTCATATTTGAAAAATCAACACCTAGGGATCTACTTTGTCCTAATAAACCTGGTTTAAATTCATAATGTTTCTTAGGATCATCAATGCATGGGTGATAATAGCAATATGTATACTTAGGGTGGAAAGATGCCACATGAGGTGAAGGCGGTGTATGAATGGTCAGATGGTATACTTCTAAGGATGGGAAACTAGGAAAGGGTTGTGGTTGAGGCTCCAGTTCATCAAAACTAGGAATTTCCCTAGAACTAAAAGGAGTGTCATGATTACAAGTATTCAAGCCTAAATCCTCTAGTGGTGTTTCGTCTAAATGTTCTACCTCAATCGGGAGTCTTATAGTCTTTTCTACTTCATCCGGGTAAGTCACGGGCGATGTGTTTTCCTCAAATGATAGGAGGACTTGTGGGGTACTTTGTGGGCTCGAGTTTTTCATATCATATCGAGACTTGACATTTCGTTTATTGTTTGTACCTGGCTTAAAGCCAAAGGTAGTTTCCCTTACAAGAGGTGGATTGGGGAAGATTGTGCGGACGTGTTTGACATAGAGTGACTTTGGTGAGATAATTTTTGGTGTGTGGGAGGGTACCTCTTTTGTAAGAGTTTCTGAGAATTTATGATCATTAAGGGGTTCCGAATCTTCAGTGTTAGGATACCTTGTGATCTTCTTGATTTTATTAGGTTTTATTTTATTCAATTCTTATCTCCTCCCTTAATTTCTCTACAACCTCCAAAGAGAGATGCAAGAAATCGCTTCCAATAACACACATATACTCTTCGAGTTGCCTAACTTTTTCTTCTTAATCGAGTATGAAATTCATCACTCGATCCTCGAATTCCTATTGTCGAGATGGTTCTGGGAGTCGTTGATACATCTTGTTACTCGTCATCCCAAATACACTCTCGCTTCTTCCCATTAGTGATATTGCATCATTCATGAGTGCATCAACTTTAATTTCCATGATTCCGAGTAATTGCTCGATGTCGGGGTTTTCATAGTTAAGGCCCCGCTCTCCTGCGGCGACGGAGTCGTGCCACCCCTCTTCCTTATATCGAGCTAGCTCCTCGATAGTGGTCCAAGCTTTCTCCGCACTCATTTTACTTAGCCAGTCTCTGACGGCATAGTCCACGGTCTTTTTTAAGGCGTGATCAATGCAATCGTAAAATATTTGCACTTAGAGCCAGAGATCAATTCCATGGTGGGGGACTTTTCGGAGTAAGTCCTTGAAACAAGTCCATGCTTCTAAGAGAGACTCTCCTTAATGTTGTTGGAACATAAGGATATCGTTGCGGAGTTTTGCAGTCCTTCCCGGTGGAAAGAATTGAGCAAGGAACCGGGTAGTAAGATTCTCCCATGTGGTGATGGATCATGCTGGAAGACGTTCAAGCCAATTGCTAGCTTGATCGAGAAGGGAAAATTGAAATAAACGCAGGCGTGTTATTTCCCTATTGTCACCGTCAAGGTCAAGTGAGTCCATAAGTTTTAAGAAATCCTTGAGGTGTTGGTTTGGATCCTCAGACCAAAGTCCGTGGAATGAGCATCCGTTTTGCACCAACCGGATGGTGTCGGATCAAAGAGGTACCACGTTGTTCCCTACAAGGAGCTCAATGGTTTTCCTATAGCCCTCGTAGCTAGGTTTGGAGTAGTCTCCTATAGTACGGATAGGATTCTCGTCTCCCATGGTGGTTGATGAGAATGGGTTACGAAACAGATATCACAAAGAAAAGATAGACCACTAAAAAGCTAATATGCAAAATTAAAATCTCACTTGAAAGCAAGGTTACAAAAATCATGAATTGTTAGCCGGGCGGTCGACCACCTTGTAACTTGTAATCGGTCAAGGCAGGATTAATCGACAATTAATCAGGTTGACATTTCTGGCAAAATTTGGGTATTTCCAGTAAGTTTAATGTATTTCCGATGAGTTTTTGATATTATTGGCAAGACTTTTTTTCTATAAAAATTGTAATAGATTTAAACTGTTACTATAAGTGATCAAGACAATTTTACGGTGAGTTTTAGATACTTCCAGCAAGATTAGAAGGTTTTCGGCAAGTTTGACCATAGTTGACCACTGTTGATCGCCATTGACCACGGTTGACCTGTATGTTTGACCCCGTTACATTAATTGGCAAGGTTGGTGGCGTTGTAGCGCGTAATCGACGATTAATCAGCCTTGTAGACCTTGTTTTGCAACACCGCTTGAAAGGATTCAAGCGAGTAGAACTAAGCTAAACTATGATCAAAACCTAACTATTCCATAGGCAGCGGCGCCAAAAACTTGATGTTCGATTGTCGTAATGACTTCTTTACAAGAAGTTTTATAACTCTCTAGGCAGTGTACCTAACCGTTGTAGTGTAGTATAGGCAAGACTCGGGGGTTGTTATCGTTCTCTAGGGGAATAGGTTGGGAAGGCTTGATCACGGTCTAACAGAATTATAAGTGTTGAGGGAAGATTCTTTTTGTATTTTTATGTTTATAGGAAAGCAGGTAAATTATATAATTGGATAGGTGGTTTAGTTTTAGCTATTAAACTAAATATTAATCTAAACTACTGGTGATAACAATATATTAAAAGACTGTATTTATTTAATCATATATCACTCCTTAGTTTGCTTCTCCTAGTGTTGTTGCTTTGTCACACTTGTGGTGATCTACCTAATTATTTCCTAAGTCATGAACGAATTACACGAACCCGCCATCTACTTAGTATTTCGTTAAGGCAACGCACAAGTAAGGTAGTATGAAGACTATTACAAGGCCCTAAGGGTGTACTAAGTGCATGTGAAATATATTAAGAGTGGATCGATGATTCGATTGATAGTATATATATAATATAACACAAATCAAATCCTAACCAATTGCCCTTGACCAAGGCAAAGAGTTAAAATTCACAAAGAGAATCAATATATATCCGGAAGTTTGATTTCCCGGGTCGTTATATCCCAACGAGGTGTGCAATTGAAAATCGAATGACGATTTGATATTTGATGTTTGAATATGACAAGATTATGATTGGTTTTCTATTACTACAATTAAAAATGCAAAACCAAGCAAAAGAAAACCTAAAACGAAAGCAATTTAACTTAAATCCTAAAACGGTGACGTAAAAACGCGAGCTAAAAACCTAAGTTATCTAATTTTAACCCTAATGAAATTTTTTTACTTTAAATGAGCTAAAAATGACTAAAAATGAAGAATAAAAAAACTAGAACAAAAACGGAGGTGTTTTGAGCAAAAAACGAGAAAGAACGAGAACGGGATCGAATCTCGTTCTTTGAAAAATGAAAAGTTGCAAAAATGACCCTATGAAAACACTAATATTTTTCCTAGAAACTATGTAATAAAAGAAAATTTTAAAAAAATGATTTATATTTTTCTGATTAATATTTTATTTTTATGTATTTTTTATGTTTTTAATCTAAGTAAATTATAAAAAATACTAAACGTTTATATAAAAATCTAAAAAATACAAAAAATAGATAAAGTTATGACGAGCCTAAGAAAAATGAGTTGGTTGACAAAGCTTATCGGAATAAGCTATTAAAAATCAACACAGCTTATAAGCTTATTTCACCAAAACGTGGTTAAATATTTAACCACTTGGGTCTTTAACGAAAAACACCCAAGGGCGTAGCGGTGAGTGTCTGTGTATAAAGGGTGAGAGTGTTGAGGTCGGGGGTTCGAGCCCTAGCTCACCCCTGACTTCCACTTTCCCCTTTTATTTTTTTTTAAAACTTTTTTTTACAAACTTGTAGAAAAGACAAAAATAAGCATTTTTTATAACTACAACTTTTTATAAAAGCTTAAAAATAAGCTGTAAAAGCAATTACAACAGACAGAATGGCTTAAATGGACAAAAGCTTAAAGGACTTTTTCTTTTTGGCTTTTCAGACTTAATAAGCAACCTAAGAAGAAAAATAAGCAAAACTTAGGCTCAACTACACCTAATAAGCAAATGCAGATTTGAATAAGCAAAAATGAATGAAAATTAAGCTTAGAAACTCTTAATAAGCTACTAACACAAAATGGTTATAAAACAGACAAGGGGGAACTTTGGGCTTATTTTTAAGCCACAGATGGACTCTAATAAACCTATAAGCTAAAAAAATGGAAAAGAGGACATAAAAAGCTATAAGAAAAAGCAATCTATAATTATTTTGAACAACTAATAAGCTAGAAAAACCAATTTGAAAACAGCAGTATTAACTTGAAAGTTAATACTGCCAAAAGTGACTTAAGCTTAAAAAAAACTTTTATAAGCAAAACCATGGATTGAATTAAGCTAAATACTAGCCTAATAAGCAGTTAAAAGCAAAATGAGACAAGGCTCTTAAGAAGAAAAGCACAAAATAAGCAACTCAGCACCAGGGCAAATAACTTAAGCCAACAACCTATATGGGCACCTTTGTGCTTAAATCAAAGCAAGAAAATAGAATCTTGTTGAAAAAGGGCTTATAGACCCTTAAAGATTGGCCCATGGGCTTCTCAGGAAAGCAAACTCAAAAGAGTTTGAAAAGCTTATTAGCCAAGAAATTGGCTTATGAAAAAGCATGACACTCTGAGAACATGCTGAGTGTGTTCTTCTTAAAAGGGTAAAAGTCTACATGCAGGCTTAAATTACTCTAATCAAATAAGCTTAAAATAGAGAAATAAGCTCAAACAGATTGAGTATGGTGTCTAATGAGCTTAAGCTTTTAATTTCAGATTCTACAAATGACTTAAGCTTATCTAAAATCGAGCTTAAAAAGGACTCCTTGCAACTGCTTAGACTTCTATGGCATATTGTACTGAAAACACAAAACATAAATGCAGGAACTTAAAACTTAATCCTAACATGCCATAACACTCAAAATGAATATAAAAATGAGGACATTTATCACTTTTAAACCAAAGATCAAAATAAATAGTTCTAGCACTTAAGCATCTCACAGATTTAAATCATTGCTATAAAAATCTTGATTATTGAGATTTAAACTAAAAGAGCTTATTAAAACTGATTATTAGACCCTAGTCAAGCTAATTAAAGTAGGAGTTGTGACCCCAACCCAATGCATTAACCAAACTGACCCATTTTGCCCTTATGCCAAACACCCCTTTAACTTGCAAAAAGGCTATTTTAAGCTATAAAAAGCACAAATAAGCAAAAACAGTGCAAGCATAAGTCATTTAAAGATCAAATAAGCAATCATGATCAAAAATAAGCACAGAAATAAGCAGATAATGAGATGATAAGCAATAAGCAATAAAAAGGGTGAAATAAAGTCTAACCTTGATCCTAGCTTAACAAGGATCAAATAAGCTTTAGAAAGCTTAAGTCTACAAGCTCTAGCTTATAAATAAGCTAGTAAATAAGCCCATAAGCCCATCCATTTCTAGCTTATCTTCCAGTGGCTTATTTTTTGGTTTTTGAAGTGATTTTTTTTAGAAGAAGGCTTAAACCCTTTTAAGTTATGAGAAAACTTAAAGGATATAAGCAAAAACAGCTATAGTGAGTTTTAAAGAGCTTAAAGGAGCTTATGAAATGCTTTAAACAACAAATTAGATAAGAGCTTATAAGAATAGAATTTTAAATCTAAAAAAACTCAAATTTCATTAACTTCAGAAAACAGGGTACAATGCTTGAATTTTAAAAGACAAAAAGCTACAAGTTAACTAAAATAAGCTGCAAAGAAAATTGGATAAAAAAAATTTTTAACTGCTTACAAATGTCCTATTTATACTAGAACTTTAAGTCTTGGGTCTTCTCCTTTTGTGCTACTTTTGTGAGAACAAACTGAGTTGTGCTTGTTTTATGAGAGGTTTGAAGCTTCAATCTTGGCCATTGATATCACTTGTGCTTTCTTGATCTCATACCCGACGTTGGATTAGCTTGGAAAGAGTGGGATTGCCAACATGGCAAGGCATCTTGTGACTAGGGTTTTAGTGGAGAGGGGGTGAGGGTTTTACCCATTGAGGTTTTGGTGTTGCAGGGTAAAAGCAGGGGAAGACAACATGTGACCCTGTTCTTGGGTTTTGTTGGCGGGAAAACCAATTTTTGGGTAACACGGGTGAAAGGTTTGGTTTGTTGCCAACTTTGGCCCCTCAACCATATAAGTGTTATTGCAAAACTAGTCCTTGTGGCATAAACTTTGTAGAATTGGCAGAAACAGCCCCTCCAAGTTATAAGTAGTCTTGCAAGACAAGTCCTTGTGATGTATAACTTTAAGGGCTTGGCAGATTTAGCCCTTGAAGTTATTAATACCATTTTTGTACTTTAAGTCCTTGGAATTCAAGTTTGATAACTTGACAACTTTAGTCCCTGAAGTTGTATTTCCTTTGACTTTGACTTGACTTTACTTTGTCGGGGTTGACTTTGGCTTTAACTTTGGCTTCTTTTCACGCTCTTTTCATTCTCGTGCTTGGTTTTGTCGTTTTTAGCTTTATTTTTGTCTTTTTCTTGAATGTCCGTTTCCTGCACAATACAAATGCAAAACATACAAATAAAATGTATTTTTGGTACGTTTTTAGTCATTTAAGTCCGTTTTTAATGGAAAATGGTATGTGTAATTAAGCAAATACCAGTAAGAAAAGAGCTCAAACGTTGAAACCACGCACGGGGCACTTGTTTAAGACCATAAAGTATATTTTTTAAAAGACAAACATGTTCTGGGTGGTTTACATCAATGAAACCTGGTGGTTTACATCAATGAAAAGAAATCAATAGCTTCGACAAGATCCTTTTTTACACACCATTTTTTATATTTACAAACACTAACTATCCTAATTTTTTTGATTATTTCCTTTCTTTCTCAACTAACTAAATTTTTGAACTTCCTTTATTTTATCAACACTGGGATCATAGAATGAGAAGCGCCCATAGAATAATCTATGGATGTCCTGACCGATAAATTCATCGTCCCCGATTTTTCACTAGTCCCAAGCTATGCGTAAAAACGAAATCACCGCTGAGTATAAGTAAAGATGCTAACACTGCTTATAACTATGACTTGTCAACTTTCCGCTCCCAACAATTATTCAATTAGTGTGATTGTGCTTGATTTTAAGTTAAACTTAGATCGACAGTTTTAGAAAGTAGTATAGTTTATGCATATAACGATATTTCTGAAGAAATCTAGGGAAAAGACTATATCACCTACCAACCAACATATTCTCGATAGATCCCAGCCAAGTTTGACTTAGGTTATCAGGTTGAGACCCCACAGGAGAATGATCGCATGTAATAGCGGGAAAGAACTCTAATCCATTTAGGCAGAATTTTCTTAGTTTTACCGTTAAATAAACAATACTACTTAAAAGCACGCAAACCATCAAAAATTTAATGATCTCAATACTCCCTCACTAATCGTCGTGCTTACTAACTTCTTCTCTATCTGGTCTTTAGTTGCTGTGTATATGTGTTGGTCAAAGCTACTCCTACATGCCCCTTAACTACGACCCTTTGGACGATCATTTGGTGCGATTATTCCTAGAAATAATCTACCAACGGCAACCAACAACTTTTGAAGTCTTAGAGCAAGTTATTCTTAGTTCAAAATTATACTTGAGTTTAGAAAAAGAAATCTTAACCATTAAATTTTCCTTATTAGTCATTTATTGCTATACTATAATACCGTCATCATTTACATGACTACAACATCGGCCACGCCTCCGACAAGATGTAGTGACTTAGTCTGACGACGGTCCCCCGCCTTATATGAAGACTTCAACATCGGCCACGCCTCCGACAAGATGAAGTAAACTGACAGAGAATTCTTATTGATAATACTTAAGAATGCACTTTGGCATTTATTATCTCACTATGGGCTTTGTTTTGAAGACTGCAACATCGGTTATGAGCCGGCAAAATGCAGTAAACCTTTATGAGCCCACAGTTTATAATTTTCATCATTCATTTTCATTTTTTCATTTTTTTAACATATTTTCCGTAATAGAGAAAATTTCATTTTAGAAACTAAAGTATACAGTTGAACTAAGATGAATATTTTCGTTTCCGAAAGAGCTTCTTTTTAGAAAATGTCGGTTTAAAGTTAAAGCAAAATTAAGCACGTTTATTAGTCAGGTTAAGAGCTTCAGGGAGAAAAAGCGACAAGTTACACTTATAAGCTTTTAAGATTTCCAAATAATCCTTGTTTAGCATTGGTATGTGTTTAATTACACATACCTTTTACCTTTAAAAACAAGTTAAAATAACTAAAAACGGACTTAAAATGCCAAATATATGCTTGTTTTGCTAATTATGTTATGCAGGAACGGATATCTAAGAAAAGGACGAAAAACGAAGCCAAAATGACAAAACCAGACACGGAATGGAAAAGACAAAGTCAAGACAAAGCCCATGTGTGAAAAAGTCAACCAAAGTCAACCCCGACAAATCCAAAGTCAAAAAGTGAAGAAAAATAAGCTTAGGGGCCAAAATTGCCAAGTCCCTAACTTATTTAATGAAGGAAATGAAGACAATACTTGTAAGGGACTTAAACTGCCAACTCTCCAAAGATATACCACATGGGCCATTTCTGCCAACACTCAAAAGTCATATACCAAAAGGACTTAACTTGCAATACACTATATAACACTTAGGGGGTGTTTTTGCCAAAAATTCCAAACGTTTATAAACACAAGGACGAAAATTGAAAAGACACCTATATACTTGGAGGGCCATTTCTGACAAACCTCCAAACCTCCAAACCCTCACCCCATTTTTAAAAGTACTGTACATCTCTCCCACAAGTTTCCCGCCAAACTCATAAACCCCACATCCTATCCCTTTCCACCTTGTTGACCTCCCCATGTCCCTCCAAACCCATCACTCTCCCTCACCCCACACCCACATGGGTCAATAAACATGTTGGCAATCCTGTGGAATACCATTGGCCAATGATAATGAAGAGTTTAGATCAATTTGTGTAGGCAGCAAGCATAACCAAGGGCCAGGATTAGACTTGTGTTTACACACTCACAACAAGCACAAAGAGCTGTTTTGTGTCTACAAAGAAGCACACAAGTGAAGATAAGAGGAGAAGATAAAACCCTAGCTCATTTATATAAAAACTTGTAAGCCATTGTGGCAAAGAGTAGTAGTTGTAGTTTTTAGCTCAGTTTCAGTTTTTAACTTAGTTTGCTTTTATACACTTGTAACTCTTTCTTAGTTTAATGAAAATTCAGTTTAACTTTCACATTGTGTTCTAAGTTACTTATGTTTCTTTAAAAATCATATAAGCTCTTAATATAAGCCATCTTTAACCTGTTTTTAAACCTTTATACAAAAATTGAAGAAAAACTCAAAAGGAAAAAAAAAAGTTTCTGTGTGATTAAGCTAAGGATGAATGGGCAGAAATGGATGGCTCATTGGGGTGTTTAGTATAGCTTATTTATAAGCTAAGGGGTAGGATTAGAGCTTATTTAGGTTTCACATAATCCTGTTTTGAGCAAGGATCAAGGTATACTCCTTTTTAAATTTTTGCTTAAAAGTTACTGTAGCGTAGCTTATATTCAGCTTATTTATGTCTTATTGTGCTTATTTGCTTTTGCCCCTTACCCTTTAGTGCTTAACTATGCTTGCTTAATACTTGTCTTCAAAAGTTTGAGTTTAAACTAGTCTTCATAGTTTTAAAAATCCAATTTTAAAATTATAAAAGGGGTGTTTGGGTTAAGCCCAAAATGGGTCAAAATGGCAATATCATGGGTTGTGGTCATGTGGCCAACTTTGATTAGTAGTATTAAGCTAATTTGAGTCTGTTTTCCAAATTTTCCAAGTCTTAAAAGTATTTTTTTTAGTTTTCTCATTGGTTAAAAGGATGAATGGGCACTCAAACATGGTTGGCTCTTTGGGTTTTAGTTAGTTGTTTATAGAAAGGGTAGGCTTAGGTTAGAGATTATTTAGGTTTCACATAATCCTGTTTTGAGCAAGGATCAAAGGTATACTCTTTTTTTTAATTTGTCCTTAAAAGTTACTGTAGCACAGCTTATTTTTAGCTTATGTATGTCTTATTGTGCTTATTTGCTTTTGCCTCTTACCTTTTATGCTTAACTATGCGTTCCTTAATGTTTGCTTTAAAAAACTTGTTCTTCAAACTAGTTTTTTAGTGTTAAAATCCGTTTTTTTAATTTTTTAAATTTAAAGGGGTGTTTGGGTTAAACCCTAAAAGGGTAAAATGTTATATTGTACTGGGGTTGGTGTCACTTGGCCATCTTTGGTTAAGTACATTAAACCCATTTAAGCTTGTTTTCTGTTTGTTGTAAGCAAAAAAAGTGAAGTTTTAAGTTGTGTTCAAGTTAGCTAAAAATTTGTTAAGTCAAAAGACACTTTACACAGCTTATTTGATATGATGTGTTAAAGTAAAGTCCTTTAATACCTTTGTTTTGAATCCTTATTTGAGTGTCTAAACAAGTTTTTTAAAAAGTGCTTTGAGTCATTTGATTTCCTAAGTCAAAACTGCCAACAATTTGGTGTCTCCTTTTAAAAAGAAAAAGCTCTTTTCAATGAAACAAAAACCAGCAGGTTTAATTATTTTTAGCAATATGAATTTTTGATATAAACTCTTCATAAGCCACTTCTACATCTGTTCACCAATTATTTTATATTTTAAGCTTATTTGACAGCTTATTTTAAGCTGTCAAGTTAAGCCCCCCATTTTTTTTGTTAAATTCCCCTGGTGCAAACCAACTTATTTGCCCCCCTTTTTTCTTGCTTATTTTTTATTAAATTCTTATTGTTTTTTGCTTTTCTAGAAATCCCATAAGCTCATCCTTAAGCTCTATAAGTTTCAAGCCTTAAGAGTCCCTTTAGTGCTTAAAAATAAGCCCCAAAGAGACCCATTTTTACTGTTGAGTATGCTTTTAGGCTTATAGCTTATTTAGGATTTATGGCTTTCTGTCTGTTTTATCTTGCTTAGTTTTTGCAATTGTTAGGTTAATTAGGGTAGTCGTAGCACTTATTTTCTTTGCTTAGTTCCTATTTTCCCTAGCTGATTTTGCCTTTAAGCCCTCTAGTTTAGCTTAGTTTCTTCTGCCTTAGTAGACATAGAGTAGTAGCCTGCCTTCCTTTTTAGCTTATTTTCCCTACTAATTTACTCTTTTCCTTGTGCTTAATTTAGTGTAGATTTGCTTATTAGGCCCCTTAGTTACCTGTGTTTGCTTATTAGTCCTTTCCTTTTGCTTATTCTTGCTTAAAACTCAAAAAGAAAGTAGCCATTTTAAGCCTTTAAGCTTATAAGCTTCTGCCAACAAAAAGCCCTTTTTCCAGCTTATTTATAAGCATTCACAAAAAGCTGTAGTTATGAAAAATGATAAGCCCCATGTGGGGGCTTTTTATCAAGTTTGGTTAAAAAAGGTTTTTCTAAAATAAGAAGGGAGATAAGAGGAACCACGTTGTGTAGGAAAGACTCGAACCCGGGTTCTCATTTTCAATACACCCTCCTTTTATAAACTCTCTTACCGCTGTGCCCTTGGGTCTTTTCTGTTAGACCCTTGGGCACCTTGGTATTTAAGGGGGTTTTGGCCCGTTTGGCTATAAGCTCTTTTGAGCTTATTCTGAGCTTATTTATAAGCTGAATATCGGGTTTCTTATTTTTCTTAGGATAGTTGTAGGGTAAAGTAATTTTAGTAATTTTTTCAGAATTTTTAAAAATAGTTTAGTATTTTTTATAATTTAATTTCGTTAAAAGTTTTAAAAATTCATAAAAAATACCAAAAATTATCAAAAATTTTTTTTCTTTTTTAGGAAATTTTCTTTAGTCATATTTTACGTAGGAAAAATAGAAAAACTTTCGTAGGGTTAATTTTGCAAACTTTTGATTTTTAAAGAACGGGTCTCGGGTACGGTTCTTGTCTTGACTCGTTTTTGGGTCAAACGACCTCCGTTTTTAGTCTAGTTTTTTTAAACTTCGTTATTTGTCATTTAGAGTCTCTTTTAGCTTTTAAATTTGTTTTAGGGTTTAATTTGCAAAATTTAGGATTTTGACCCTTGTTTTTCGTGCCCGTTTTAGTATTTAAGTTATTTTGCATTCATTTTTAGTTTTTTTCCTCAATCGTTTTTGCTTGTTATTGATTAATTTAGTTTTCTACACTCTCAAATCATTAATCTCATTCAAACTCCAATTTTCCGACTGTATCGATTCTCCAGCACAGCCTCGTTGGGGATAAACGACCCGGGGATATTCTATACTACTTCTCGGTTTCATTGATTGTTTTTAGATTATACTTACTATATATATTTTATTATATATTATATATATCAAAGGTGTAGTTAACCAACCAATCAATTTTTGGCGCCGTTGCCGGGGAGGTTGTGAAACCGATTATCGTTACGTTTGTCAAGAAGTGTTTGAATCTGTAAATATTATCATATAAAAAAAATTATAAAAAAAACCTAAAAGTACAAAAAGTATTTTCATTTTCTTTTTAGTATAATTATCATTTAAAAATTAAAAAAAACCAAAAAAAAAGAAGACCAAAAAGATAAAAACATTGTCTTTAATTATAAATAAAATTCACAAATTGGTAAAAATACCAAAATATAATA
>BQNB010056018.1:0-38841 GCA_026074375.1 Tanacetum coccineum
AAAGCAAATGCGTACAATACAAAAGGTACATTGCGGATTTATCGACGTCGTCAATGACTTGAAAACACAGGGTGTTATAGATATCAAGTTGACACACGCTTGATTCATATAGAATCTTGCAAGTCATCTACCGCAGTGTTGTTTGATGATGATACTAAAATGATTTTCATTCATCACTATGAATACGAAAGAGTATCACTCCGAATGTTCTGGCATAATCACAAGGATAATGCGTAGGACTCTTTGTTACCACTTGTGTTCTAGATGTTGATCAACAAGTGTTTGTCACGATATGTGTCCTAATGAGATCTATAGATTGATCTCTTGGCTCTAGACTCGGTTTGTACGTTTTGGTCTTAATAATCAGAGGCTGGAGCTGAGTGCCACATATTCAATATCAACTAACTCATAGTGAGAAAGTCAATAGAAGTCATGTTGATATTCATGACAAATGAGACAAGTATCTTTTGAGAGAAACTTGAATGGCTGGGAAGGGTTGTTTAGTGCGTCACTAGGTCCATGATGTCTTTCTTTAATACCAAAATTCATCTTTATGAAGAATGATAGCATGTGTATTGACCTTGTTTCTGCCTTAAATTATATGGAGGGATTCTTTCTTTACACCTTTTATCCTTACATTTCTTTTTCATTCTTCAACCCCTTCAATGTTTACCTAGACGTCATTACTACCACCATATTATGATTGTTCCGGTGATAACTCATGCCTTAGTCAACATTATTCCCTTTTCTCATTCTTCTCCAAATCATACTTAAGGACTGTTATTTCTAACTATGAAGTGTCCTTGGGTAGATCACTCTGATTCTGGTTGGATCATAGGACTAATGCATAACCTAACCACCTTATGACTTCAGAATCATCATGAATTAATAGGTTGTTGGGTATAAGATCGTAACCATAAAACCTTGTTTGAAAATCAATCTGTTAATACAAATATTCAAGTAAAAACGATATTTATATTTGATGATCTTCATGTTTTGATAATAACAAATTTAATACCATACTACGTAAAAGTTTACGTAAACAAGTTATTTAGTCGAAAGTTTACTTGACGGCGACAAATCACTTAAGGTATGAATATGACACTATTAAACATAGTTAATGATCAAAGAAAAATATTATCATTTGCATAAACCTCTTCTAATCAAATGATTTAAATAAACACATGATTAATTATAAGCTAGTTATGTTCATTATGTAAGACAAAATAGGATTAACCATAAGTGGAAACAATTTTTCTAAATCTTTTCAAATCTTCCCAAATCTAGAAGATCTTTCCTTATTAGTGATAAGAAATATTTTACGTCTAGAAGAATCTAATAAACTAGACTTATAAGTACAAAATAATTTTTTGTTAAGATTTGGGGTTAATCATAAAAAGATAAAGCTGTCCCACCTGCACCTAATGGATCCATCAAAACCAAAGGACGGATCCAGGCTATGGTGGATCTGTTGATCCATGTGATAGCTGGTTGGGATAGATTTGAATTTCAAATGTTGCCTATAAATAGCAACCTTAAGTCTTCATTTTAGAAAACTCTTCACAAATATTTTTCTTTCTAGCTTTTATCATTTTCATATTCTTTGATCATTATACTTGTTTCATAATCTATTATAAGTGATCAACTCATTTCACTCTTTAGTGAAGAACACTAACGAAGACTTGAAGCTTCAAGTGTTATTAGTTTAGTTGTGTCATCACGGTTGTGATAATCATATATCTTATATCTCTTGTGTTGTGTTGTGTCTTGTGTGTATCATATGTGTATGATAGGTTAGTATTTAGGCCAAAAAATACATAGTATGTTAGATTGGTTTTATCTCGAAGTAGAACTCGGTATTTTTCTTAGTATCAGAAAAAGTGTAAGCGACGTGTACCATTTTCTCTGCCTAAAGGGAGCTTATTGACATAGTGAAGAAAACTCTCAAGTTGGATACTTGAGGAGTGGAGTAGGGCGAAGATGAGCTTCGTAGCCGAACCACTATAAATCATTGTGTCATAGATTTGATCTTTCCTATCCTTACTTGTTTATACTTCGTAGATTACTTATTTGTTTATTGCTTTGCTATCATATACACTTGTGTATATCTCTTGAATTCACATAAGTCGACAATCTAAGTTTTATTTATAAAACGGTAAAAGCTATTCAACCCCTCCCCCTCTTCTAGTTTCTACAATTGGTATCAAAAGCCAAGGTTACCTAAGATCTTTAACGTATATTGTACATTAAAGCTTGAATCGATCTATGGATTCAGTTATGTTATCCCATAATATAATCCTTACACAACAATAAGCAAACCCAAATAAGCCCTTTATGAGCCGGCAATAAGAAAGAAAGAAACGAAAGGAAGAAAAGAACTTGGAATGTTAGATTAGAGAGAGAAAATGGTAAGTTACAAGTGAACAAATGCAACCAACACCCTCTCCATGTGTGGAGAGGGTTTCTTTTATACCCCTAGCCAACATGTAGGCGTATGGGCTTTTCTACTTGGGTCGGGCTTGGCATATATTAGGCTTTGAGCTCGAAACACGGACAATATTAGATTACAATCCAAGCCCGTTGAACCCGACTAGCCTATTACTATACAACACCCAATTTGACTTTATAAGACCGATAACATTCTTGTTTAACTTAATATAATTAAGGCTAACAGGATAAATACCTAGAAGGGAAATCTATGCAAAGACCACCACTTTTCGAAACTTATTGTTTTATATATTTGAAAAATAGATTCAAAACTTATGTGAAAGAAAAAGATTTAGATCTTTGGCATATTATCTTGAATGGTGATTTTCCACCGGTTGCCCAAAACAAAGATACTCAAGATTTAGAGGTTGTTCCCTTTAAAGAACAATTTGACGATCTTAAAAAGAAACTTGCTAAAAATAATGAAGCTAAAATGATTCTTTATATTGCTTTACCTAAAAAGGAATATGAAAGAGTTTTTATGTGTAAAACGGCTAAAGATATTTCGCAATCGTTGTTAATCCCACATCAAGGTAATAAACAAGTAAAGGATAATAAAATTGATCTTCTTGTTCAACAATATGAATAATTTACTATCCTTGAAGAAGAATCTATTAATAGCGGGTTTGCTAAATTTAACACTATTATTACTTGATGAAGGTTTCTCTAGCAAGAACTATGTTAGGAAGTTTCTTAGGGATCTACATCCTAAATGGAGATCAAAGGTCACGGCGATTGAAGAATCGAAAGATTTGTCATCACTAGCTCTAGACGAACTTATCGGCAATCTAAAAGTACATAGAGTAGTCATGGAAAAGGATTTTGAAATTTATAGAGGAAAAAAGGAAAGAGTTAAGTCCATTGCCTTGAAAGCTAAGAAAGAGTCTAGTGATGATGAAACTTTGACATCCAGAAGCGATGACGAAGAATATGCTATGGCCGTAAGGAACTTTAAAAAGTTCTTTAGAAGAAAGGGTAAATTTGTTAGGCAACCAAGAGAAGAAAAGAAGTCATTCCGACAAAGAGATGAGAAGAAAGGAAAGAGTGACTGGAAATGTTTTAGATGTGGTGATCCAAATCATCTCATTGGCGATTGTCCAAAACCATCTCGCAACAAAGATCAAAAGGCCTTCATTGGAGGTTCTTGGAGCGATAGCGAAAATGACGCCGAAGACAAAACCAACGATGAAACTTGTCTCATGGCTCAATCGTCAAATGAGGTAACTCTTAACTCTTCCTATTATAGTGACAATGCATCTTCTCTTGATAATGATAGTATGCAAATAGAATACGATAGCTTATGTGAAATTAGCTTAAAAATCATTAACAAGAATAAAATTTTAAAAACTAAAAGAGATATTTTAGAAAAAGAAATTTTTGAATTGAACGAGAAAATTAAGAAATTTGAGAGAAGTAAAGAAATTGAGATTGCGTGTAAGTCATGTGAAGAACTTAAATCGAAAAACGCCAAACTTAAAGAAACTCAAGTTAAATTTGATAAAAGCGCCAATTCACTTAGAGAAATGTTAAGTAATCAAAAGTCACCTAGTTGTAAAATAGGTTTAGGATTTGATGATAGTAAAGCGTCAACAAGCTAAACTAAAAACATGAGTTTCGTTGGATCATCCGCTGAAAAGGCGACAGACGGATCCACCATAAAGGTGCATGGATCTACCTTACGTAGATCCGTGAGCTGCACCTATGGCGAAAAAGAGACAAAACACATTTTTAGTCCACTTATGTCTTCTAGATCAGATTTTGTATACTAAGAGAAGAAAACTATATATAATAGCCATTGATGACCTCCAAAGAACCGACTTTAAAACCATCACTTAAACGTAATAACATTAGTCAAAATGAGTCTAAATACAAAACACTCCGCCAAAGAAACATCTCTTCTCAACCAAGATACAACACACCTTAATCTAAGAGAAACTCTAGACAACCAATTCATCAAAACTCTTACCCTATGAATTGGAACAACCAACAAAATCAAGGCTTAGTACATATGGGAAATTGTATCCCATTTCAATATCCCAATCAATTGCAATAAATGCAAGGGATGTATAACACTACCATTTTGGACCATAAGATAATTGGGGACCAAACGCATGAATTTATATTGTTGAATAGGTATGCTTGAGGAACATCTTGGAACCCGATGATGGATCAAAGATAGTGGTTGCTCAAACATATGACCGTAACAAAAGAGATTTATTCTCTACCTATAAACATACAACAGAGTAACGTTGTTTGTGGAAGTAACCTAACAGGAAAGATCATAGGCAAATGTACAATCTCTAATGACTCTCTTATTATATCTAATGTAGAACACGTAGATAACTTAGCTTTTAACTTACTTAGTGTCAGTCAAATTTTTGACAATAAGTGTCAAGTTTATTCACGAAAGAAGGTATGAAATATTTTATAGATGGTAAAACCATAGAAACGAATTAAGAAAAACGGTTTAAGCGTAATGGAAATTAGAAATAACTTCTAAGACAAATTGTGTCTCGCCACGATAGGGATAACTCTACCTTATGGCATAGAAGACTTGGTCATGCAAACATGCGTTTAATTTAAATTTTGTCATCTAAAGAATTAGTTAGAAACTTACCTAAGCTAAAATATGCAAGGTCTCAAGTTCGAGTCTTGTCTAGGGCTATAGGGGTTTCCTCCCGCATGCATAAAGGGAAGGGTGCCATTGCCTTCTGGGCTGGACCCAACCTGGTTTTGTGGGCTCACTATGCCTTTTAGGTTGGGGGCCATGTAGCCACAATTTCCGTTTAGAAAAAAGTAGATGACTATTCTAGATATACATGGACTAAGTTTCTAAAAACCAAAAAAGAAGCATTTGAGATGTTTGAAATATTAAGTAGGAAAATTCAAAACCAACTAGGAAGCTCTATAGTCTCTATTAAAGTGGATCATGGTCGAGAATTTGATAATGAAGTACAATTCGGAGCTTATTGTGATGCACAAGGCATTAATCATAATTTCTCGGCTCTACGTACTCCATAATCAAATAGGGTAGTAGAAAAAAAGAATAGAACTTTACAAGAGATGTCTATGACTATGTTAAATGAACAATCCATTCCATAAAAGTTTTGGTGTAATGCCATTGATACATCAATTTACATTCCTAATAGAATCTTAATTCAACCAATACTAGGAAAAACCCCTTATGAAATATTTAGAGGTAGGAAACCCTCTTTAGAATATTTCAAAGTATTTGGAAGCAAGTGCTTCATTCTGAATACTAAAGACTGTCTAACCAAGTTTGGCCCAAAGTCATACGAAGGTGTTTTTCTAGGATATTCTCAAAATAGTAAAGCATATGTAGTTTCAAATAAACATACAATAAAAGTCGAAGAATCACTTAACATGACATTCGATGAAAGTCCTCCTCATACCAAATTATCACCATTGGTTGATGATGATGTTAGTTAAGAAAAAGCTATTGAAAATAATACTAAAGTAGTAAACAATAGTAATGAAGAAGATGCGTCGATAGAAGTTGACGAAGTCGTTAACATTAAGGAGTCCAAGAATCATCCATTAGAACAAGTCAAAGGTAATCTTAATCAAAGGACATTAAGATCATAAGCCCAAAATCATAGTAATTTCTTTTGTTTTATTTCTACCATAGAACCCAAAAATGTTAATGAAGCATTAGGAGATGAAGTTGGGTTATAGCTATGCAAGAAGAATTAAATCAATTTATAGCTAATGATGTTTAGGATTTAGTTCCTCTACCCATGAGTCATACCGTCATAGGAAAAAAATAGGTCTTTAGAAATAAATTAGATGAAAACGGTATAGTATCAAGGAATAACGCTAGATTAGTGGCCCAAGGATATAATCAACAAGAAGGTATAGATTATGATAAAACATACGCTTCGGTAGCTAGGTTATAGTCTATTAGAATACTTCTTGCTATTTCTTGTGCAAATGATTTTAAATTATACCAAATGGATAAAAAGTGATTTTCTAAACGGATTTATAAACGAAGAAGTTTACGTTGCTCAACCTCCGGGTTTTATTGATTTTGAAAAACCAAATTATGTTTATAAACTTAAAAAGGCTTTATATGGTCTAAAGGAAGCTGCCATGACTTGGTATGATAGACTAGAAGCATTTTTGATAAAACACGAGTATTCAATGTGAATGGTCGATAACATACTTTTTACTAAGAAATCAAAGTCACATCTCATCATAGTATATTTTTTTCCACGTGTCAATACTTGTGTGATGACTTTGCAAAAATCATGCACGATGAGTTTGAAATGAGTATTGTTAGAAATACCAAAAGTATCGGTCACTACCAATATATCGTTAGATAGCTCATAGTATAAAATTCGGAAACTAAGTAGGCTAGTTAGGCTAAAGCCCATGAAAGCCAAGGCCCATGGCCGGCCATACTTGGAGTATAAGTACTATCTCCATAGCTTGGAGAGGGTGTTGGTTGTTTTATTTCTTACATTTCATAATCTAAGTTTCTCTCTTTACTTTCTCTTACTAGAGGCAACCCTCCATCTCTTTCTCTCTCTAGCTTTCTTCCATATTTGTTGTGTGTTTAGATACATCATATATTCTTACAATTGGTATCAAGAGCCATGGGGTGATTTAGAAGTTTAGTGTGCGTTTTTCTTTGGTCATTTATGGTCCGTTTGGTTCAAACATATCACAAGAAGCGTGTCATTTTTTATGTGTTTCAAAACCATAAAGATTGCAACTTTCTTCTTAATCTATCTTAGTATAAACTAGTTGTACAAGAAAAACTTTGAAAAACATCAAAAAATTTCATCTTTTATAAGTTTTTGGTTTCGAAATGTTTTTGTGTCCAAAATCTTGATCCGAAATTTTTTGTGTTAAAAAGCATAAAGTTTGTGTTTTTAAAGTTCTAATAGGCTTAGGAAAGTAAGTTGTACAAGAAAAATCAAACAAAAACGTCAAAAATTATGTCTTTGTCAGGTGATTTGTACGTAATTAGTCAGGCGATTTATACGTAGTTTGTTTAGGCGATTTATACGTATTTTGTCAGGCGATTTATACGTTTCTCTGGTCAGGCGATTTATACCTATTTCACACTTGGGTGATTTATACATTTTTCTTGGGAGATTTATACATTTTGCTTGGGATATTTATACACTTTGCTTGGGAGATTTATACCAGTTGGCCTAAGAGATTTATACATTTTTTATAAAAGATTTATACGGTTTCTATGATTTGTAAAATCCCGTAAAGTATTAAATTGTTTTCTTGGTTTTATCAAGAATTATAAAATCCCGTATAATCTTAAGACTCATTCACTTAAAACAAACAACAATTTAACACAACAACCTCTAATCATTGAAAGATCAAGAAGTTATATTTTCACATAAAAAATTCACAATGACTACTTTAGCAGAACATATAATTGTGGCTGGAGCTGAAAACCATCCTCTAATAATTGAGAAATCAACGTACGATTCATGGGCAAGTCATATACGACTATTCATCAAAGGGAAAAAACATGGCAGAATGATGCTTGATTCAATCGACAATGGTCCACTGGTCTATCTAATTGTTGAAGAAGAGGGACATACTCAACCTAAGAAATACTCAGAACTCACTGAAGCACAACAACTTCAAGATGACTGTGATGTTCAAGAAACTAATATCATTCTTCACGGTCTTGCACCCGATGTGTATCCACTTGTAAACCATAAGAGGCGGCTAAAGATATTTAGGATAAAGTCAAGCTACTAATGAAATGCACTGAATTATCATATCAAGAACGTGAATGCAGATTATACAACTTGTTCGATAAGTTTGCTTTTGTACAGGGTGAAACATTGTATGAGTATTACTAGAGATTCTCTCAGCTAATCAATGACATGCATACTATTGGGATGACAATGCAGCAAGTTGAAGTCAATACTAAATTTCTAAATGCTCTTCCATCGAAATAGAGCAAGTTTGTCACTGATGTGAAGTTAGGAAAGAGTTTGTATACCTCAGTCAACATGAATGACATGATCAGGAAGTACGTGTCATGTGTGAAATATATCCAGATCCTCTTGCATTGATAGCTAATTCTCAAACTCTATACAATCCCTCTCAGTCTCCACAATAGTTAGTTCCTACAATGCATCCACCCCCTCAACAATTCACACAAGTTTATGCAGCACCTATTCATCATCAACAACATCATACTTTAGTCAATCCAATACAAAAATTAGTTTCTCCACAACCATTTATATCTTTGTCAGTGACACAACAATCTCAAGCTGAAATTCCTCAATTGGACTCTGGTCTCGCAGTTCCTACATTTCGGCAATGAGAGGATCAGATTGACTGCATTAACAAAGCAATAGCATTTCTATCTGTTGTGGCATCAAGGTTTCCACCTTCAAACAATCAACTTAGAATGTCTTCCAATCCCAGAAATCAGTCAACCATTCAAGATGGAAGAGTCACAGTTCAACAAGTTTAAGGAAGACAAACTCAGAGTTTTGTTGCCACTAGAAATAGAGGAATTGCTACAACCTCAAAGGGAAACTATGCAGCTGGTCAAGAAAATGTTGTGAAGTGTTATAACTGTCTAGGGGAATGGCACATGGCGAAATAGTTCACTCAGCCAAAGAGGCCAAGAAATTCTTTGTAGTTCAAGGAGAAGTTGATGTTAGTCGAAGCACAAGAAGCTGGTCAGATATTGGATGAAGAGCAACTTGAATTCATAGCAGACCTTGGAATAGTAAAAGTTCAAGTTGCTTAGCAGACAATCCTCAGAATTCAGCCTTTCAAATTGAGGATTTGGATGCTATGACTCGGATTGTGATGATATATCCTCAGCTAAAGCGGTTCTGATGGCAAATCTTTCAAGCTGTGATTCAGATGTCCTCTCTAAGGTACCATACTCTGATACTTATTTGAATGATATGATTAATCAGGAGGTGTAAGAGATGCCATATTCTGAACAAACACATATTGTGGATTTTCCAGATATTGAGATAACCAGTGATAGCAATATCATTCCCTACTCTCAATAACTGCAGGAATCACAAGATGCAGGTATTCAGGATACGAATTCTTCTGCACCAAATAACTTCTTGGTTCTATCTTTCTTTGAACAAATGACTGATCATGTAGCTAATTTAGATAAGGAAAATCAAATAAATAAAATGGTAAATGAATCCTTAACCGCTGAGCTTGAGAGATACAAAGAACGTGTAGCCATTTTTGAACAAAGATTTAATGTAGATTTGAACAAACATGAAAAATTAATAGATTCTCAAATGGAAAACTTAATTTGGAATATAAATGCAAAGTTTACGGGTTTTCAGCAGGAGATCGATATACTTAAAGAAACTCTTTCTAATCAGGTCAAAGAAAAAGAATCTTTATATACACAACATTAATTGTTTTCCAACCAGAATCTACAAAGAAAAAGAATCTAAATACAATTGACAAGGAAAATTTTTTTGGAACACCAAAAAAGAACTAGAAAATATTCTTTATAAGATTTAATCGATCTACGCAATTCAATGCATATGCAATAAACCAGAAGCTTTTGGTATCAAAATACCGTTCCATCTTAAAAAATCCAGCGGATTAAACAACATATAGTGAATGGTAAGTATTATTGCTAAGGAACATGATGTGATTTCTATGATTGATGATGAAGAGATATTGATTTTGGAAGAAGAGAGTCGAATAAAAATGCTTATTAAACAAAATGATCCAATTTCAATACAAGAGAAAATTAATATTTATCTAATTGATTATTCAAAGTTGAATAAAATAAAAAAATTGGTAAATGTTTTGTTACTCAAAAAGAATTTTCTGCAGAACAAGCTTTCTGGTTAAAACATTCAAACTATAATCCTGACACATCTGTTAAGTCACATACACCTGTTAGAATAGAAGCTCCTAGTGAACTTCCTAAGGTAAGTTTGGTAAATGAAAGTCTTAAAAAGCTAAAATATCAACTCGCTAGTTTTGACAAGGTCGTGAAAAAGAGAACCACATCTGATGCTAAAACGGCAGGTGCGTGGGGTTTAAACATACAAAAGCTTGTTTTGTAACTGAAATAATTCCATTTTTAAAAGTTTTAAAAGATACATTTAATGCGCTTGATAAAACTCTTTTAGATGAAATTATTGAAGTTCAAACTGTTTTTAACCAAATGGAAGTAGCTGTTGATCAGTGTTATGTCGACAAAAATGCTTTTGAAATTCAATCAAACACTTTAGTATAGATAAATGGATCAACACATGAAACAAATGCATGTTCTCAAGAATTGTGCATATTGCTGTGAATTCTGTGGATATTCTTAACGTGAATAATCATGTGTGGATGAATCAAAATAAGTGTCTAGAAATTGAAGACAGAGGCTTCTCAAAAGAATAGATTAATTGAAAAAGATGTTTACAATAAACATTTGAAAAGCTATTCAACACTGAGAAAAGCATGCATCTCTTTGAATTAACAACTCAATACACCCTCCCCCCCCAAAATCAAGAATTTTTCAAAAGGACAATTATTTGTGAAAACCAAATGCACCTACATTTAATCAATTATTTGAAATAAATAAATTAAAAGCTCAGTGACAAGAAAAGGACACAGTCATAAGGAAGTTGAAGGATATGATTACATCTTTGAGTGGAAAAGATAGTGTGAAAAATGTAAAGAAAACATTGAAGAAATTGAAATGATACACATTGAGCTGAGCATATTGTGCAAAATAACTTTCTGAAAATGAAACATTTAAAAAAAGAACGAAGCATTTGAAATCAAATTTACAAAGACGCAATTTGAACTCAATAAGAAAGACAACGTGTTCAATCCAAAAGAATTTTGTGCCTCTTTAATTGCTCAAATCAATGAAAAGTCTGTTGAAAATTCAGATTTAAATGCTCAACTTCAAGAAAAGGTTTTTGCTATTGTAGCATTGAAAAATGAATTAAGGAAACTTAAAGGGAAAAATGTTGTCGATACTGCTATTTCAAAATCTAGTGCCACTATTACTCAAGGAATGTTCAAGCTAGACATAGAACCTATTTCTCATAGACTTAAGAACAATAGGGATGCCCATGAGGTTTATCTTGAGAAGACTATAGAAAATACTAACACCCTTCGTGGAATTGTAGAATGCGCTAGAAAATAGAATCCTAGTGAACCTTTATTAGAATCTACTTGCATGTTTACAAAACATGTTCAGGAATTGTTAGTCTATGTCTCTAAGACATGCCCTAGTTTAACGAAACCTACTGAGAAATTAGTTGCTGTCATACCTATGAACAAGGACAAAAAAGTTAGGTTTGCTAAACCTGTCACATCTTCAAGCAACATTCACAAGCAGACTGATTCTCTTAAAATCAAAGATTCTAACAAGCCTTTGTTGACTTCTACAGGAGTAAAAACTACTACTAGAGCTAGCGGATCAAAGCCTTTAGGCAATACAAAGAAAAATAGGATCTCGCGACCACCAAGTAGCAATAAGAAGAATAAAGTAGAAGAACACCCTAAGAACGTTAATTCTAGTTTGAATAAGAAGAATTTTGTCACTGAACCTATCAGTAATGCACTTGTTAAGCATTCTATGAAAAATGATAAGTTTGAATCTATGTGTGCTATCTGTAACAAATGTTTGTTTGATGCTAATCATGATATGTGCCTTGTTGACTATGTGAATGTGCGTTCTAAATCTAAATCTAAAAGAAATAAAATGAGAAACGTATGGAAACCTACGGGTAAGGTGTTTACTGAAATTGGATATAGTTGGAAACCTACTAGAAGAATATTCACTATAGTTGGAAATAGGAGCCCTTTAACTAGGATTACCGCCACTAAAGAAGTGCCTCTTAAGGAAACCACTATAACACCAGTAATCACACAATCCCCAACACTTAAGGTATTGATAACACCTAAATTATACATGTTTTGGCGGTGTTATTTATATATATTTTATCATTTCTCGTGAACTTTCGATACTTAATAGCATAAATTATGTGCAGGTTTACTTGAAGTCATCCTGAGCTCAAAAGAAACAAAAGTCCAAGTGTTTACAAGTTATCGGAAAGCAAGTTAGAAGAAAAGAAAAAAAACCAAGGCTGAAAAAGACATACGTACGCCACACATATCATTTGTGCGCCGCACTTCCTAGCAAATTCAACAATTAGAGTCAATCAAATGAAGACATATTTAATCACCAAGTACGCCGCACAAATAACTTGGTGCGCCGCACTTCCCATCAGGACTATGAAAAAGAATTAAATACTCCTCGCATTAACACCTCAAGTGCGCTGCACAATTTCTTTTGTGCAATTTCACACACATTACAATATCTCAATCTCTCCATTTCTATTCATCAACTCATTATTAAATCATTCCACATACAAATCTCTCAATCTCCCAACCTATAAACACCACACTACTTTGAAGATTGAAGATCAAACCATGAAGAAAGAAGAACATTATCATATTTCTAGTAAAATAAAGGTTGTATTACGATTCCATACTTGTTACGGGTAGAATTTTGATCCATATTCTTACCCGAATATAGTATGTTTCTTGTTTATCAATTTAATCTTGTTATGAACTTCATAGCCATGAGAGGCTAAATCTCTCATGACTACTCGGATGAAAATAATATAATGAATAAGCGTTTGGTATAATTAGGATCTTGTTAATCTTAAGCTTTTGTTATAATCATATCGTGTCTAATCTTATCAACTTTAATTATATACTTGCACCGGTATAGGTCGAAAGACCTGTTGTGAACTATATAGTTATAAAGATTTGTCTTAGATCTTTATCGTCTGCGATAAGAAATCGACTTACGTTATTTGATAAACAAAATAGATTTGATATAACAGTAACTGGATTATTTGAGTGACACATTTGAACGAGTTAACTAAACATAAGTCTTAAGTTAAACAAGTGAATTTGTGAAAACATTTTCTGACGAGAAAACACTTTTTATAAATTCAAATCCCAAGTTTAAGATCGTAACTATTATCATGTTTTATGAATTATATGAAATTATTTAAATAGTCATATTTCTTGTTATTGAATCCAGTTCACTTTTACGTCTGTTAAAGTTTATTTTTCAGTTGATTATTTGACACTACGCAAATCCTTGTGGATGACCTGGTCTTACCTAAAAAGATTGTATTACATACGTAGGTTATACTTTTACCCGTGTGTTTCCATCTAATAACCGGTAATCTCGGTCTTATAAATTTAAAGCTTTTGATACACATCAATGTTTTTGGCGCCACTGCCGGGGATTTCTAAGTTGTTCTGTAATCAAACCTTTAAAAATAATTTTTAATATACCCTCTTTTCAAAAATCACCGTACAGTTTTCTGGAAAACTGAAACCAACCAAATTCTCCCTTAGATGCATACACGTGCTTCTAACTCTGAACTTGTTTAACCATTACCTGAACCTGAATGTACTATGAATCAAAGACTTCGTCGATGAAACAAAATAGTTCCGTTCGAACAAAGACACAATCCTCCTCAATATCCGACAGTTGTCTATCTGCCAATTCTCGACATCAATTACTTTCGTCACTTTCTCGTTACCCTTCAAAACCTCAATCCCATGGATAACAAACCCATGTGGGCTGTCGACCGTGTTGTCGCTCCGACTCCTGGTTCTGCAATCACCATTCTTGATACCACAAAAGAATTTTCTATTAAAGGTAACCACTTGACTCTCATCAAAGGAAACCAATTCGATGGAAGAACCAAAACCGATCCTCACAAACACATTCACGAATTCCTCAGAATATGTGATATGTTTAAATACAGAGACACCGAGAATGAAGATGTCCGCATGATGGTGTTTCCCCTATCACTCACTAGAGAAGCAAAATCATGGCTGGACGAACACAACGAAGGAACTATCAAAATGTGAGATGAACTTTGAACCATTTTCAATTGCCGATTCTTTCCCCCAACTCTTTTCGATCGACTCCTCAGAGAAATCCGAGCCTTTTCTCAACATGAAAACGAATCTCTGACCGATGCTTAGCTTCATATGAAGGAAATGCTCAGAAACTGCCATGGTCACAATCTGTCCAAAGGCAACATCATTAAAATCTTTTACCATGGTCTCAACGAAATAACCCAAGAAGTTCTAAATGCCGCAGCTGGTGGTATTTTCCTCTATAAAATTCTGAATCAAGCCTATCAACTTCTCGAAGACAAAGTCTTACTCAAGGTCGACTGGACTAAAAATAAAAAAACTAAATCATCTCTTAAGAAAACCGTTGCTTTCGCCGCTGAAGGTAGCAGTAATTCTAACATTGACAAAATTATGGCTCGAATGGATGCCATGACCATGAAAATGGATGCTCAATATAAAGATTTTCAATCTCGTTCAAAACCAAACCCTGATCATAACGATGATGACATACCCATGTCACGTAAAGGAGAAGCCAAATTCATGCAAACCTTTCGCCGTACTCGTTTTTACAATGATTACCACGACCGTGATTCAAACCGCGATAACTGGCGTTCAAGCGGAAGAAATGATTACAACCGAGACAACTATCAATCTCACTTTGATGATCAACCCGATCTTTAAAACCAACTAAGCGATTTCATCAAAGCTCAACACTCGACCAACTCTTTTGTCCAAGATACCTTTATGAATCTCAAAACCAAACTCGAAACAACACCCAAAAATCATCAGGCATCAATTCAAAATCTCAAAGCTAAATTTGATAGACTTGCTGACAAGCAATCTGGTTGACCTTCTGGATCTCTTCCCAGTAACACTGAACCTAACCCAAAAGGTAGTTCATCAAAACCTTACCACCTACCGCAAGCTCAAAACGAGCATGTGAATGTTGTATTTACACGAAGTGGTAAATCTTATGACCCACCAGATAACCCAAATAATCAACAAAATGATTTCGAAACTCCTATCAGCTTCGATAGCGAGGATGAAGACGATGAACCTGCGCCTTAACCCAAACCTAAAATACCAAAACCAGTCAAGAAACATCGACACCCAAACCATATAAGCCAAAAATCCCATATCCTCAACGCCTTAGAAAAGAAAAAATGGAAGCTCAATATGGAAAATTCCTCGACATGATTCGAGCCGTTAGAATTAACGTACCTCTTGTTGATGTTTTAGCCCGAATGCCTAACTATGGAAAATTTCTCAAAGAACTCGTGAATAACAAACACAAAATCAAACAAATTTCAACCGCTTTCCTGAGCGATGAAAGTTTTGCAATACTTCAAAACAAGGTTCCACCAAAACTTAGAGACCCTGGAAGTTTTCTCATTCCATGTAATTTCAACAAAGCTTTCTCCTGTAATGCTTTAGCCGATCTTGGTGCTAGAATTAATCTCATGCCGTATTCCTTATACGCGAAATTATCTATCAAAACTCTTAAACATATTAAAATGAGCATAAGATTAGCCGACTGATCATTCGAATATCCTGTTGAAATAGCTGAAAATATGCTTGTTGAAGTTGGTAAATTCACCTTCCCTGCCGATTTTGTTATTCTAGAAATGGAAGAAGATAGTAAAGTTCCCCTAATCTTAGGAAGACCTTTTTTCACACTACCAATGCAGTAATTCGAGTCAAACAGAAACAACTTAACCCTGGAGTTGGAACTGAACGAATAATCTTTCACATCGATTCTATGATGAAACACTCCTATTCAAACGATGATATATGTTTTAGTATTGATGTCATCGACAAAATCTTAGAAGAAGATTTCGATGCTCTTCTAGATGAATGTAGTGAAATCCTCCATTCCATCAAAGGAACCATCCTCGAAGAAAAACTCTTTGATGAATTCAATGAATTCATGGCAATGACTGCCGATGAAAACTCTAAATCCGAATCCGACACCAAAGAACCACCATTCGAAAAAATCACTTTTAACATCAATTACAAAATCAAAACATCTCTTGAAGAACCTCCTAAAACCTCTTCCTAATAACATGGAATATGTATTCTTGGAAGAACCCTCTTTTCTTCCTGTTATCATATCATCTCAGCTTTCTGAAGAAAACAAAAACAAACTCGTATCTGTTTTAAAAGACACAAACAAGCCTTTGCTTGGAAAACCACAGACATTCCTGGGATATGCCCATCTTTTTGTAAACATAAAATTCAACTCCTAGAAGATAAAAAAAACCAATTGTTCAAAAACAAAGAAGATTAAACCCAAAAATGAAAGAAGTTATAAAAAAATAAATAGTTAAACTGCTCGATACAAGTATCATTTATCCAATCGCTGACAGCCCTTGGGTAAGCCTCATTCACTGTGTACTGAAGAAAGGAGATTTATAGTTGTTACTAACGAAAGAAATAAACTTGTCCCAACAAGAACTGTTACAGGGCGGAGAGTATGTATCGATTATTAAAAACTCAATGAAGCAACTACAAAAGATCATTTCCCTTTGCCATTCATGGATCAAATGTTAGAAAGACTCGCAGGAAATAAATACTTTTGTTTCCTCGATAGTTTTTCCGAATATTTTCAAATACCAATCGATCCTATGGACTAAGAAAAAACAACGTTCACATGTCCTTTTGGTACATACGCTTATAGGTGAATGCCTTTTGGTTTGTGTAATGCTCCAACTACTTTCCAAAGGTGCATTCTAACTATATTTCATGACATGATCGAAGAATCCATCGAAGTATTCATGGACGATTTCTCCGTCTTTAGAAGCTCTTTTGATCACTTCCTGAATAATCTCGATAAAATGCTTCAACATTGCCAAGATGCACATCTTGTCCTTAATTAGGAAAAATGTCACTTCATGGTAAAAGAAGGAATTGTGCTTGGACACAAGGTATCCAAAGCAGGCCAACGTTAATGCCATTCATGAAAATGTCAAAGGGGAACATCTAGCCAAGGAGTACCCTCTCAAAAAAGAGGATGAGGCAATCAACCATAGCAGATATATGGAATCCTTAGAAGAAACCATCATCAAATTTTGTGAAGACACAATTAAAAACAGACCGTGGATAATGAAAGGATGAGGAAGATCCTTGAAAATACAGAATCGAACATAAGGACACTTAAAACTACAACAAAGAACCTACAGGAAAAAACTTATCAATTAACTCATAAGTCCTCACTAATACAGGAGAAAAAGTCAAGGAAATAATGACAATGGGTAAGAAAAACATGAAGGAGCCGGTTCCTCGTGACTTGCCACCTACTCCGTTTCTAGGACATTTGAAAGAACAAATGGGTAGCCCTTACAAAACTCATGAAACCATTCGCATGATTGGAAATCCTGAGGAAATTCATAATGCGAAAGCTCATGAAGATGAAGGGGAAATGGATGTCAGTTAGGACATTACAAGCAAGGATGTAGAAAGGCTGAGGCAATTTCTAATACCTACCATACCCAATTTTTAGGTGCTAAATCAAATGAATATCATATAATCAAATATAAAACGCAGCGGAACAAGCACCTATCAACGGATCCATAGAGTCATATGATCAATCAAAGTTAATACAAGAAAAGTAATACCTTTGTAGCATGATTGGTAGAATCAAATAGTGACCTTCACCTTAACACGACACTTCCAATGAAACCAAGTGATGAATGAAGATCACCTTTATGATGTATCCACACTACACTTCCTTGTATACCAATTAGATGCTAGTCTTAACCCTCATAACCTTGGAATTCACCTTGAATAAACTAGATACAAAGTGATTGAAAAACAAGAACACAAAAAACCCATGGAAAGAGTGTGTTTGTGTCGTGTCTTTATAAGGGGGAGGAGGGGGGGTCAGTTTTGGTAAGTTGTTATCAATCAAATTAATTAGGAGATCATAATAAGGAGATCATCCATATATAAATTTGACTAGAATAAAAAACAATATTATCCCCTTCTAAGACCATAAGTGGCCGGCCCCATATATAGGTCCAAATGGGCTTGCCATTTGTTTTTCAAGTCCAATAAACTAAGTCATTACTTAGTTATTAGAGTCCCGATATTGATCATGTGTTACGTTGGTTATTTATATACCGTAAATACAATAAATACGATATATAAAGTGGTACCTCAGTGTATATGTGTGTGACCCCATAGGATCACATGTGCCTAGCCATATAATTATTTATTATGACACGAGCATACTCCAACAGCCCCTACTTGCACATGTCATAATAATCAAGTAATTATACAAGCAAAGGTTAGCGTCTAGCAACACGCTAATGCCCTAGAAACATATGAGGATAGTTTCTTAAACGTCTTATTTTAAATGGTTTAGATATCAATCATCCTTTTGTTGCAGATATTGTGTTAAACATTTGACATGGATCATAAGTCATTCTTGTGTTTAACAATTCTGTTTCTCGATATAGACATTGAACTAGATTACCAAATTAATCAAGTATCACCTTAATTACATTTGGGTGCGGCCACACATACATCTGTTCAAATCATCGAGGGGCCCAGTAGTATCTTACTCCATAACATGTGGAGGAACAAATCCTATTTTGACTGCACGTGTCCGTTATGTGTTTCATATCCCTCCTGAAAATGGCCTTTATAGCAGCCTTCAACAGGTCAGCGTTGAACCATATCAAAGATTGACATTCCACACACACAAAACCTACTTGCATCTCAAGTCTGAGGATGAGAGACATAACCACTTGCGAGATTCACTATTGACGCCGATCCATGTAGTGAATACTCGTAGGTTGGGTCAGTCCAATGTTCATCCAATGAACAACATATGAGTTTGGCGGTATCATCCTTTAATATTCATACTATATGAATATGACCAAAACACTCACATTTGCCTTAATTCAATGATGCTCCCGTATCATTAACTGACAATGGACGATTTAGAATAAATAAATTATTCATGGATTTAAACATGCTAATATAGAACACAGTTGTATAAATGAAGACGATCATACCAGGTATATCAATTCATTGTTTAATACAACTGCTTAATGTTCCATTATCCAAATACTAAAAATAGATATACATGAGACTACTAGCAGGTCGAAGTTCAATGTTCCTAGCATGATAAACATGTTTGGTACAAGACATTGACTTTGTAAAAAGTACCAACTAAGTTTTCATCTGAGTGACCTTTGAGAATACTTGTTTCAAAACTCACAAGCAGTGAAGGTTTTGAATAATACGATGATTGTCATTTTGTATATGTGCGTTCAAGTGCTAATACAATAATACTAGCATCGCCATAACAAATTACATAGGTTGTTTGAAGCAAGCAAAACCACCTATATGAGACAGTCTTCTTAACAGCTTCCCAAACTGTAAAATATTCTTATTCCTTTAATTAATAGTACAACAATGCTTTCAATCAAGCATGTCTAGTCAACAATATTATCATTTATGATGAAAATCCTGCTATGACTAGGATTGAGAATCATCCCAATTAAATATAAGCATTAGTGTATAAACTCAACACTAATATCCTTATTAAAAATCCATAAACTATGAACATGTCTTTAGTCCTTTAAAAGCCTTTTAGAATATTCTTTTAATAGTAGTATAATGACTTTTATTTAGTTACTATGGTTGTAGGTTCATCTTGCATTCATGCAAGTGTTACAATTAGTCTAATGCATATCTTGGCATACATAATGAAAACTTTAGCTGAACCAAATGTTTTCAAACATGTGTTTAACTCATCAGGTGAGATAGAACTTGAGTCTTGCTCAATGATGTGTCATGTTGTGTTAGACTTATTAATCGCGTATGTTTATCTTAGTAAACATTTGTTCCAAGGTTGTATGTTTTATTTCTTATATTTATCGATAAAAATATTATTCCAAACTAAGGATTAAAACATAATATGTTGACAACATATAAGATATAAGAAAGACAAAACATAATGCTCCGACTAGCTTTAATGTGTACTCAAGAGATCTCTTTGTTTCAATCAAAATCAAATTGTTGATTTAAACTTAAGATTTTAGCTCCTAGATGCATGCTCTAACCCACACTTGGATTTTACAGCTTGCACATTTTCTAAAGATAACTTAGATTTTAAAAACCCTTTTGATTGCACAACGTCCTTGCAAAGGTAATCATTCAAGAAGGAGTTTTGACATCCAATTGCCATATTTCATATTCATGAAATCAAGTATGGTAATTAATATCTTTATTCATTTAACGCTTGCAATGAAAAGAAGCTTTAATCATAGTCAATTTCTTGAGTATAAGTAAAACCCTTATCATAAGGTGTGCATTTAAATGTGTGTATATTTTTGTCCATATTAGTCTTCTCCTAGAAGAACCAATTTAACCTATCAGTCTTACTGATTGGTGAAAGATCAATCAAATTCCAAAAATAATTTTCTTTTATGGACTACATCTCAACATTCATTATGTTTTTTGCTAGTGCATTTAGAAGGTTGTATAAGAAGAGACTTTCTCTAAAACAGATGCTCCCACTTGCTTCATGTAAGAGGAGACTTTCTACAAATACGCAGCAAGTCGAGCAACAATAAAATTGTTCTTGTTTAGGAGGTATAATATATGTTAATAGTTCTTGACTCTAGTTTGCTAATAACACGCTCTACATGATCTCAACAAATTCGGAACTTCAGTTAAGACTTAATGGGAGTCTTTCCATTCCATAACCTGATGGTGTCTTAGTTACCTTCTTGGTTGGAACCTTATTGAGTAAACACGTGGCTTTACTCAATTTTGTTAACCTTGATAATATTAGAGGTAGGATAGTTAAAGTTATCAAAATCAAACAATATCAACAGAGTTGGATTTTACACATCAGACATACCATAACGATGTGGTATTCTATGAGTAATGGGATTGTAAGACAGTATCACAATTCCTTAGATAACCTAATACCCTTTGGCTCACATACTTGCCAATTTGTTCAAACATAATGGCATTAATAGTTAATTTTTAAGCCAATTGCACGTTATAATGTCAAAGTCTT
This sequence comes from Tanacetum coccineum, assembly GCA_026074375.1. Classification (NCBI taxonomy): domain Eukaryota; kingdom Viridiplantae; phylum Streptophyta; class Magnoliopsida; order Asterales; family Asteraceae; genus Tanacetum; species Tanacetum coccineum. Next base: position 21,425 of record BQNB010056018.1, read on the forward strand.
ATAGAACGTTAGGTCTTTATGTACATGTCTTAACTAGAAGACATCACACATTAATCGCTAACATTGCGTTATAAGTCTGTGAACATTTCAATGACTTCATGTACATGTCATGACAAGGAGCCATGACAAGTCAATTGCTTACTTTATAAGTCTTAGAACAGTTCAAGGACCTGATGTTTATGTCTTTACAAGAAGAAATGAACATATTAAATAAAGTATTATTGAACGTCGACTCTTGGTTTCAATAGTCTTTTCAAGTTAATTACATACTTCTTATTGATGTCTTTACAAGAGGACACAATCATATTGGCTAAACCTTTTAGTGAATATGATGAAGTAGGTATTCATTATTTCTTGACACTAGTTCTAAGTAGGGCGATATACATCGAGGTGTATAAGTCCTAGTAGAATATTAGATTTCTTACCATGCAGTTAAGAAAAACCATTAGTCATATTGTTATGTGTTGTACCTTGCACACAATTAAGATTTCTCCCACTTGTGTATGGCACAAGATCAAGTATTTATACAAACAAGTGAGCATATTATGAGTCAGGTTACGATCCTAAGACTAGTAGGTTATGAGTCCACCACGCTTCTATATGTTTGTATGAATAATATGACAATGTCACATATATGATATGATTTAAGTCAAAACTAAAATCACATTTGCATTATAAGTATATCTAGAACTTTATTGTTTAATAAGCAATCATTCATAAACATTGTATAGATAACATTTTAGGCAGCGACATCAGAAAAGCAACAAGTTATCTAATAGAATGATATGCTATGATTCTTATAAAACTATGATGCTTCGTATGTGAAAAGTAATGTATTATTTCAAGACATGCTAGAAATAAAATAGGTTACTTACAAAGTGATAAGCTCATAGCTCCCACTGAATTTAGACAACATTACATGTGCGTCTATATCAGTAGTAAAATGCATTGCTCCCACTGGATAAGACAACATTAAATGTGTGTCTATAATAATGAAGTGCAAGTAGCAATTTATTTAATTTTCTACCCTTTGAATATCTACACATTATCACTAATGTGAGCCTCACGGACTAGTAAACATGTACTTAGATATTCAAATAAATGCATCAAGTTCTACTATATATATGATGGACTAGCCATCAATTCCATTCTTTAACTTGAAAGTTTTGCATGCAATTCCTCCCTCTACATTACCTCAAGGGTGTGTAGAATCTTAGGAAATATATTAAGTTAAGGAAAACTACTAGAAAACAACTATTAATTTCCTTTTCTCATTCGCGATTTATTGAGATTTCCATTTCTAATTATTAAAACTCATACTATGTCTTGATGCTTCAAGATGTATCATTTGGTGTCTATAGAAAACATGTTCTCTAGTCATCCAAATAATATATGCAACTGTACTTAACCGTTTGACAAGACAATACAATTTCTCGAGTAAGTGTGCATTGAGTTTGAGTAGAATTGGAAAATTCAAGTTTTCCTATTATAGCATTCTCATACAAGTAGAAAGGATAGGAATAAGTCTCTTTCTTATAAGGAAACGAGACTTAGTTTGCCTTCTTCTAACAAGGAAAGGAAGCAAACTTTTGTTTACGGTTTGTGTTGCATAAATGTCATTAATAGAAATTACAAAGTTCAATTTTGGTATTTTTGATAATTAATCCTTTTAAAATTAACTACCTTTGTTTATAATATAAAATAATTAATTTTACAAAAAGGCTAAGATCCTCATTAAGGTTCCATCATCACGCCAGTTGATCTGCTAGCAATGATAGATTCAATAGGTAGGTAACGGTTACCAATTGCAAAACTTGTGCAATTCTTAGACCATATGGGACTCATGACATTTGTAACCGGAGAAACAATGTCAAGCTGGCATGTTGAGTCCCATCCTTGCCTCGAGCCAAGGTCTCACCTGCTTAACTCGATTAAGTCATCCAATGCCAGAACATGTGAGAATATATCTAGGTCTCACGCATAGAGAATAATCACCTTGGGTTACAATTTACCTACGTCTCACGCAGAGCAAAAAATAATTGCAAGTGATCTCAACCAATTGGACGACATGACTTAAATTTGACAGGTATTATTTTTGATAAATACATGATCAAAAAGTGTGTACAAGGAAGCATGCATCTATCCTTCGTAGCACAAGTTAAAAAAACTATTTTTAACTTACGTCTAATACTTGTTTTTATGTGTGTCAAGTTGTTCATTTTCATGACTAATATATCTAACCTAGGTGGAATAAATATTAGTTTGAACAATACATAAATTAAATAACAATCATAACATTTATTTAGTGTTATTTATATAAAATAAGTGTTTAGTTTCAAATCATATTTAAACTTTAAACTAAATCAAAGATTTAGTTTCATAAATTGGTTTGTGTTTTATTTTTAGTTTTATAAAAACATTTGCAAGTTATATACATTCTAAGCATATATAAAAGCAAACAAAACAAAACAAAACACAACCATAAGTATGTAAAGCCTCAACCGATGAAAAACCTATGCTTGGTCTCGTGAGCCATCACGAGAACCAAGAAGTCAACTAAGGGTTAACCACACAACCACAAGGAGGGCTCCCACTTGCTCCAAGAACCATCATGAGCAAGTAAAACCCCAAACGAACTTGAAGCCCAAAATTACCATAAAATTTTAGCTGACTTGACGGGCCTGAAACTCCTAGAAGGAATCTTCCCCAATTTGAGCTCCAGTTAAAGGAGTTGTATCCCCATGAGTTTTGCAGTTGCTCCCTAAAATTCAGCCTCTAACTCCTTATAGAACTCTGGGAAATCCATTGTTAGTGTAGGTTACTCTAGCAGCTCCGAATTTGACTTTATGCCTTTAACTTTTGCGCCATTCGAATCCACTGATCGATTACAATAATTTTATGATTAAATACATTTATCTTATCATCTAACTACTGTAAAGTTCCCAAACAATGGCCACAACAAAAATTAAAAACATCAAAAAGAAGCCAAAACAATGGCAAAACCCAAACCGAAATTAAATGCAATATCAAGCGAAGCAAGTCACAAGTGGTCATGGTTTTCATCGGCTTTGCATACACAACATAATAATACCATAATATCATGTACTAACAAGGTGTTGGCTAAGTACATGGCCGAACATGCATGTATTTGCCATGGAAACAAAATAATTAACAAGAAATAAATTGTTTAGCCAACGAATCGAAGAAATAAATTAACTAGAATTAAAACCCCGATTTGTACGTGTAACCAATGGATTAAAGATCACTTAGTACTGTATTAAAGACCTTATAACAACATATTAATTCAGAAAATAATGTCCAAAGGGCTGATTTAAAATTGATTCAAGAATCGTTCCAAACCGCATGAGTTAGGCCCTTTTACACGTACCCAATAACAAAACCAATTAAAGTATGCATAAAAAATGGCTATGGGATCAAAAATACCAGATCATAAGACCCTATATGGGTCGAATTAATTTCAAAAAATAAGCCTTAGAGACTGTTTTAAAATTATTCTTTTAATTCCATTAAAAACACGCGTTTTTAGCCATTTTTACGCATACAAGATGATCATATGACATCATATGATGGCTCTTGATACCACTATAGGTGCTGAATCAAATGAATATCATATAAACAAATATTAAACGCAGCGGTACAAGCACCTATCAACGGATCCATAGAGTCATATGATTAATCAAAGAAAAAAACAAGAAAAGTAGTACCTTTGTAGCGTGATCGGTAGAATCAAATGGTGACCTTCACCTTAACACAACACTTTCAATGAAACCAAGTGATCAATGGAGATCACCTCTTAGATGTATCCACACTACACTTCCTTGTATACCAAATAGATGCTAGTCTTAACCCCGTAGCTTTGTAAAACACTTTTGAATGAACAAGATACAAAAGTTGGATCAAGAAAACAAAAAAACATATGTTGTATGTGTTTGTGTGTCGTTTATATAGAGAGAAAAGAGGAGATAAAAGAGGAGAGAATATCTCTTATTTTTGTCAATCAAAATCAATGAGATGTTATCACTAATTCATTTACCATAAATAGCTTGATCTCATCCCTTTTGTTTGCTCCATATGGCCGGCCACCTATGTAGGGTGTTAGTAGGCTTTCTTAAACTTTTCAAGTCCAATAAATATAGTACACTACTTATTTATTACAAGCCCAATATTGATCCCGAATTACGTAGGTTATTTATATACCGTAAATACAATAAACACGATATATAAAATGGTACCTCGGTGTATATGTGTGTGACCCATAGGTTCACATGTGTCTAGTCATATAATTAATTTTATGACATGATCATACTCCAACAACTTTTGTAAAACTCAAAAACAAACATCCCCTTCACTCTAAATGCAGTGACGAAAACACATAAAAACCCACCAAACCTTCAACCATTAAAACTCAAATTGAAGATCAAATCAACACTAATATCAATCCTAACATCTAAAAGATCATTAATTGTAAGTCATTCCATCAATTTTCTTTCTAATTTGTGTAGGGTTCATATTGAACAAAAAAATCAAAAGTTGGGGATTTTCATTTTTCTCTTGTTTGTGTGCAATTAGGACTATAACAACACAATGTATAACTAATATGCTTCCTATAGACTTAGGATTTACATAATTAAGTGTGTTTGTCAAAATATTTTATATGAACAAAAACCCCAATGTCTTTTAAAATTTCTCACACCAGGAACTTCACAAAAATGTTTTAATGCATTGTTAATACACTCTAAAAACGTTTTTGCATTCATGCACAATGATCTCATGAACACCATTCGAAATATTTAATTAATGAATATTTTTGACATGTTTGGATGAGAAAAATTAAATTAAGGAGCGTTTGGGTTAACTCATAGGTTTTTGTTTTAGAGTCGAGTTAGCTGCACCTTCACATTTTTTTCATATAGGCACACACTAGGCATTTTTCTAAAGGGAATTGAAAATTGAGAATGCCACATACTAATTTTTTATATATTATTGTGATTAGGTGAAAAGAATGTCTCAAGTAGAACTTGAATACATAAAAATTTATATTCCTCAAATCTCAAATGACAAATACCTTCCTAATCATCTAAACCTTATTATTCGTGGTCTTGAGTCAAGAACAATTCATGAAGGACGTGTTGTTCCTCAAGAATATCTTAGACACGATTGCATCCGAACAATGTTTTCTCTAATTCACCTTTAATGCCTATATAATGTTGACGAAGAAATTATCCCAGATTTTTGTTGGAAATATTTTCTTCTGCTGAACTCATCAAAGATAATGAGCAAAAACTCTTCTTAAAATTTTGGGCACTAAATAAACCCTTAAATATTTCTCTCAAATATTTAGCTCACATTCTTCAAACTCCCTTGATAGGAGATTGTGTCTATTCGGAAGAATGCTCTCTTAAATCCTTAAGCAAAAATCCTAAAACAGATTATCCCTATGAAACAAAAATTCCAACACCAAATGAAATAATCCGCTATGTAGCCATTAATCAAAAACCTAAACATCCCCTCAAAATTCACAAAAATGAACTTTGAAATGATTTAAGATATTAGGATGAAATCATTCGACAAAATGCCATAGGAATGGGTGAAGACACCACTTTTGTCTAGGTCGTATCTTGTCATATGATTTATTGTATCATGACAAGCAAACCCTACAACTTCACCTACTTTCTAGCCAAAAGAATTGTCATTATAAAAAATCAACCAAATATTCTCATGCCATATGGCATCTTACTCACTCGTCTCTATGATCACATCATCATTTTGGATCCTCGACTCGAGAAACAAAAATATCTTTCCTATCCTCACACCATGTCGCCTCTGGAGCACACCGATAAGTACTACGTTCGCGCCTCTACTTTGACAAATAGAGAAGAAGATGAGTAGTGAATGATTAAAATGGTGTCCGAAAATAGATTATGTTGTCTCATTAGTGGTTATTTGCTTGCGTATTATGATGAATACTTGCTATCTAGACGATTTGATGATGTTATGATATTATGATATGCTTCTTTGATACTTCTCTCTACTATATCATTGCTTGATTAATGCATGCTTAAATCATTTCTTACTCACATGCCTATAATTGCTTCCCAAATATAATTTAGATTAGCTAGCCTATGAATTTGAAAATTTGGAAGTATTAGTTGATTCTTGAGGCAAAAGATTTGGCTGCAAAAGGAAAATCTTAAGGTCACACTTTCTACACACAGGTTTAAATTCTGGAAAAATTGGGAAAAATTTTCGTTCCTCCAGAAAATGGCCACCTTAAATACCAGGCGGCCCCTATATATATACCTGGGACTGCCCACCTATCTAAGGGACCGCCATCAGGGGTCACGAATTTTTCACTGTGTTTCTCCTGATTTCTGTGTAGTTGACTATCTCTATTTCTAGGCTAAGCTATCTTTATGTATTTTGCTAAACCATTCTTGGAATTTCTTTTCTTCATTCCCATGTTTTACCTCTTTAATCAAACTCATCCTAGTTAAATAATCACATCCACTATTCTCTTTATCATCTTCTTTATTTTTCTTTAACTTCCATGGCTTCCACCGTAGCCTCCTCCTCTAATCCCTCTAAAAAAGTCAAACTCACCATCATTCCACCTAGAAAAATTTTTGTTGATTTAACAAGTGAAAATGATGACATTATCATACCTTATCCTATAACAAAATCCTCATCCCATCTCCACCAAATGCACCATCAAAAACCCTATCAACCAAAGATAAATCATCTACCTTTGGCACTACCTCTTCTTTATTTGAGTCAAAATCCTAATCTTCACCTCTTTCCTCTAATGACACACCTTTTCCTCAACCATCCAATCCCTTTCTTGATGATAACATGGATGTACCTCCAAGGCCTTCAAATCCACTTTCACTTCAATGTCATCCTTCTTTAAATATCACTATCTCCTTGTTACCAATCACTCCTCTTGATCACATTCTTGATACCCCCTCACCACCTTCACCACAACCACCACCTCAACTACCTCTCATGGGTCATCCCATTTACTTCAACATGTTTGACTATCATGGGGTAAATTTCCTTTGTTGTTTTCACAACCAAAATCTCATTTTCCCTCTTAGGGATGTGATGAATTTAATGTTTGCTCACCTTGAGTATCTTCTTACTTCCGCTATTGCATCACCTTCTCCACATCATCCTTAAAACATCTTCAATGCTTCTACATAATGTTTCACCCAACCTTTTGCTCAAAGCCACTATCTATGACTCAAGAATCATCTAGGATTTATGAAGTATTAAGACCACTAGTGTAGTTTTGTTTAATTTTAGTATCTTTAGTGTTGCAAGAAATTCATGTTCTTATGCATAAGTTTACTTTATGTATGAATTTGCCTTGTTATGAATAAATGAATTTCTATTATGGGTGAATTGCATGACTTATGTGTTTGGTTATTTCTTCTCTATATAGCCAAGAATTTATATATTTGTCGTCATCTTGCTACTTGTTAGAAATGTTTCTTGCACTTGTATTTCTAACTCGGTTTTGTATCAAAATCAAATAAGTTCGATCCCTTGGTGCCCCAAACGAGGGAGAGTATACATCAAGGGGGAGTCTTGGCATCTTCGATTTATTTTGTCCTCTACTCGACGATCACCTTTTTGGATTTGACGAAAAGGTGGAGAAATAGATTAAAACTCATTAATAACTTGCAACTTTTATTTTTATACAAAATGAGTTTATATTTTTTCATCATCAAAAAGGGGAAGATTGTTAATACAAATAATGCCTAAAAATGTTATTTATATTTTTTTGACTCCTCTACGTTTTGAAGATGACAAAATGTAAAAACATCTACGATAAAAATAAAACGTTTACGTGTTATTAATCGTAAACTTCCATTTCAACGTAAATCACTTAAGGTATGAATAAACAAATCATTAAACATGATTAGTGATCAAGAAAATATTTTTTCTTAATATAAAAGAAATGTTTTATTTAATTATAAAAATTCAAATCTAGTTTCCCTCCCCCCAAATAGAAACTTCTACACCAAATTTAACCTTCCTCACTAAAAGACAAAAAAGAGAGCGTCTGCCTAGGGGAGGCTCCTTGATAGGTAAGATGGCCCCTATATATATCTGGGACCGTCATGACCGCCCACAGGAGTCGTTGGTTTTTCCTGGCTATAAATATTGCACTGTTCCCTGCAGAAAAACAAAGCTCTTTGCACGTATTTTTCAGATCTCTTTTTCTCTCTAAAACCTTCTGATGTGTCATTGTGTGGTGTATATTTTTTTATGATTCAAGTTTTAAATTTATATTTTGCTGACTTAACTAAAAATACCAATTTAACGGGCAGTGTAACTTGTCGGTAGTAGATTCGTGGTAAGTAGGGTGTCGAACACTTGAAGCGAGGTTAAATCTCTTAATTTATTAATATTTTGGTTATCTAATCTAAATTAATTCTAAGTCAAACCTATGCTAATCCTATGTTAGTTCTAATCATAATTCTAACATGTAAAGGGGGTTTTCAGCCTGAGAGACTGACACGGGTTTGGTGGTGACTACAATCAATTCAAGACACTTTAACCCACGCAAGCAAATTAACAGAAGATAAAAGAGCAGTCAAGCCTTATAATAGAAAACTTTATTAGCCATCATTAATCCAATTAGATGTTGGTTTGTTTATTTAGTGCAATGATTACTTATCTCGAGGTGGCATATCATTCTTAGACTTAGGCTAGACTTCTTCCTAGGACCTAGGCACATTAATTCTGTCACAATTAAAGCATCTGCATAAAGCAACCTTATTTGCAAATTATAATCTATCTTAGGGATTAAAGCAATGGTGATCTTGTTAAACCCTAGCTCATAGAGACTTTACCCACTTATTGCTTAACGAAGATTTATACTCTAGTAGTCCACTTATCTAACTATCCAATAGAATCATAACGTTATTTGTTGAATTATCTAGGTTCACATGTTGGTCAACTTGTTCAATAAACCAAAGGCAATATCTGTTATCTAGTTAAGCTAGAAGCGTATCCTAGGACGGATTTAGCAGGACAATATTTGTGATCCTATTATTCTAGATGTATAAATCACTATATAGAGAGCTATCCTGACATCTAGATTACTTGGTCTGTATCACTTGATCCAGTTGAATGATAGGTCGCATACAAAAGCACATAAACAAGTATGAATTGATAAACATAAATAAGCGTTCAACTATAAATTAAGCAATCGAGATATAAACAAAACCAAACATTCAGATCTTCATAATAATGGCTAATACCTGAAGGTATTAGCCTTCAAACATCATAATTAATACAAGAGTAATGGCTTAGCCAAGGTAAACTAACCGAGTAAACGAATGATACCAAAAACTGAACGATTACAAAAGTATAAGAAATTACACGTTGTCTTCTATGGATTGGAATGCGTTGCAAGACCTCTTCTGCTCTTTTTCTCCTTTGAAAATCGACTTTTATGGTTTAGGTATCGAGAATATGATTTAGCACACTTAAAACTCGTTTTTGAGTTTTTTATTTATTAGGTATGGAGTCGGTATCGATACGCCGTATCCAATGTGTTGGATACGGTGTATTAGGGTTTCTTAGAGTAGGCACCACATTTGATATCTTTCAGAATATTTAATTTCCTTATAGCTTGAATACGGCGTATTGCCTTTCCTGGATACGGCGTATTAGATCATATGGTCTTCGTCCTTGGTGAGTACAGCACAGATACGCCGTATCTGCCTTGATGGATATGGCGTATTAGTCTTCAGAATAGTAATCTTCAAAATATATTCGTTTAAGCTTCAGAATGCGTGCCTTTTAGTCAAGTTTCATCAAGTACTCCATTATTACTTCAATTCTCAAATATAAATGATTAAGTAACAATTCTTTGCAATAATCATACAAAATGGGTCAATTACATGGGATAAATGATGCTATAAAATAGATGTTATTTGATGTCATCAAATACCCCCCACTTGAATTCTACTTGTCCTCAAGTAGCTTTTAGAAGTTTATAAAAATGTATCCCTACGGATATTTTCCATTAAAGCATTTATTTGATCTATTACAAGTACACAGCCAAACACCTCACGAAATAGGAAGATGAAAACACTCAAGTCACTCAACTAATCTATGTGGTAACATGTAACTAATTTACTCAATTGCTTGGTCGTGACGAGTATTCTATCATAGGCTTGGCAAGGATACACATCTCCACCACTAGAGCTAAGAAGTAACAAGTTTATAAAGGTAAATATGGGTTTGTATGATAAGGCTTAGGGTTGATCATTCTACGATCTTTCACCAAAAGTACCACACCAATAAGGCAGCTAAAGCACACATACATGGCCGTAACGACAGAATAGACATGTGTGTTCGATCACATCCTTATTCGAGTTTAACCAAGGGTTAGGATGAAGAATGATATAGGGTAGGGATCTTCTAACTTTCACCAATAGTAATAAATCAACAAGGCAGCTGAGACATGCATACATGGCCGTAACGACGGAATAGACATGCACGCTCGTACAAATCCTCATTCGCGTAAAACCCATGGTTAATGATTAGGAAAGAGAATTAAATTGTTGTTAAATAAAAATTACGAAACAAATAGATTAAGTCTAAAATACAAGTTGCTAGACACTTTTCCCGACCGTTACCATGATAAAGACACAACTATTTACAAACGTCTTGATCATAGATCAAAAACAACAAGCTAAGTTGGTGTTCCCGTAACGGTCAACTTCCCAATCATCCCATACTTTACATACTTTACAAGGCAAGTGGCGATATCTTTCACTTTATACAATACTCTACATCGTCGATTTGTATCAACAAATAATCGATCCTTCGTGTGATTCCTTCGGTAATTGTGAAATGATTATCTTCAAATATTCTTTCTTTTTTTGTTGCGATTTTTCTATTTTTTTCCGAATATCTAATTATATACGAAACTCGGAGTAGTTTCACCATCTTCACGATCATAATAATTCCGGATAATTCCTTCGATAATTCCTTCATTCTTCGAACGTATCAATAATTTCTATGGTAGTAAAAATACATGACTATTGACTATAATATACAATCCCATTTGCGATGTGCAAATTTCTTCCAACCGTACCAAAATTGACACAAGACTCAGGAAATACAAACTTTACACTTTAAGCAACTAGCAACTGTAAAATAAACTTAATGGTAGGCTAAGGTGTAAAGGTGTAACGAAATAAGAAGTTGGTGTAATTTCTAAATGATTGGCTTTATGGGTTGTTCTAGGGGTATCTTACTCTTAAAGTGAGAGTAAATAAAGGGTTTATACGGAGGTTAATTAACCAGTGTAGTTAGTTAATAAAACAACATGTAAAGGCATTTTGGGTGTAATCCTAAAATTTACCAATTTAAACAAGTTACTCCATCTAAATCCATAGTACTCATCATTGTGGTCTCGAATAGATATACCAAGTCAAGTTCTAAAGTCTACTACATCACCGGCACACTCATATTTTATGGAATTTGGGTAAAAATTTGGAAACAGATAAGGTTAAATCCTCACAATATCTAATAAGGGTTATTGTGTGCGGGTTATATATCAAGTAATTTCACAAAAGTATGCTTGAATTTTTTTTAAAATTTGAGCATAATTTAAGCATTTTAGTGTGAAAGATAGGACAAGTATACATTCAAATTCCCATCCCCCACTTGAATTATACAACGTCCTCGTTGTATAGATAAAACATTAAAAATGGGAATTAAAAAGAATTAGAATGAGAAACTCCCCTGATATTTTGCTCGGTAGATTCTCCATGTTGAGTTTATTGAGCAAGAATTCGTGTTAAACAGCCGCCTTGAAGATTCAAGACTCTAACACTTCAAGATCTCCAGATTCGTAGATATTTCAACCAACTCGTCGATTTGTTTTCTTTCATTGAGGTCCTGTGCAAATAATAGGAAAAACGTGCATTCCTATTTTTGGTACCTATGGTTAATTTAAACTAAACTAAACAAACTAAATACGAGTCAGTCTGGTGAATACGCCGTATCATGTGCATGAATACGCCGTATTTCCATAACTGACAATAATATTTTTAAAGTGCATAAAAATAAAGACTGATAACGTCCAGACAATCAATATGCCATATGGTATGGATTGGATACGCCGTATTGATGTCTGGGAAGACAGACTCAATAAAATTAAATAACATTCTGGGTTGTCTCCCATGAAGCACTTTTGTTTACAGCGAAGTCTTTAAGTTAGACTTTTCTTCAGCTTCTCTTCACCATTCCATCTCATGCACGCTAATGTGCCCGCGTGTGAGCCATTCTTCCGTCTTCGCACCTCGGATGTAATCGGGTCCTAAGTTCAAGACTCCTTTGTAGAATCCCTTAAGCTTTTGGTATGGATGCGAGATTTCATTCTTCTTATCTTTATCACTTACCTTCAGTAATGGTGGGATCTTGTTGCATTGCTCATTAGTGTGGTGTTTAAACCTCGGATGTGATCGCACCATTTGGTAAGTTACACTTTTGTTACCATCGTAAAAGGTAATCATCCCTTCGAACCGTCTTGCTTTAATTCCAACTTCTCTTAAAAATGGTTCGCCAAAAATAACATCGCCCATTCCTTCATCACGATAAGCATCCATATTTTCTAAAACTGCAAAATCCGTCACAACAGAAAAGGTTCCAACAAAAATAGGCACATTCATTAAAGCTCCTATAACATTATTCTCTTTGTACACCATCTTATCTTTCATTATAGAATTATGAAACTTTTTGGACATCACATTGACATACAATAACAAGAAGAAGTTAGCGTGCATAAATTCAAATCCTATCATGCATGAAAACTTTAAGTTGTGAGCATAATCTATATGGATCTTCTTATCATAGTCGCAATAACTAGGGTAATCATCAATTTCAGTATCAAGTTCATCATCCCTAGTTCTAAATTCCTTAATTACCTCACCTTCGTCAATGGTGGGCATCAAATCATCACCTTGATTTCTCCTAAGCTCAAATGGTTCATTTGGATCATTTAATTTGATGCAATCTCCATTCAAAGGGTCTAATGATCTATTAATCACCAAAGTCTCTCCCATTAGCCTAGCTTCTAAATCAAGCTCCATTCTTTCTCTTAAGCTTAGCATGTAGACCCTCTTAATTAAACTACTAGCAGGTTTAACACTTTTGAAAATAATTCTTTCTTCCCCAACCCTCAAAGTAATCTTTCGTTTGTAAACATCAATCTTAGCACGGGCGATAGACAAAAATGGTCTTATGAGGATCAAGGGCACTTTGATATCCTTGGGCATATCTAGAATTATAAAGTCTACTGGGGAAACAAATTTACCAATACATACTAGCACATTTTTAGCTATTCCTTTTGGATATTTCAATGTCCTGTCTGCTAATTTAACTGTCAACTTAGTATGAGCTAATTCGCCTAATCCTAAGTTAAGATAGGTCAAAAGAGGCATAACACTAACGCTAGCTCCTAAGTCAACAAGGGCATTATCAAAGCAAACATTATTAATAAAGCAAGGCAAAGTGATACTCCTTGGGTCTTTCTCCTTTCGGGGTATGGAATTATTGATATGTAAAGCTTCAGAGTAAGCTTCCAAAAATTATGGTCCATATGATCCCTTCTTTTTATCATAGTAGCAACCATTCAAACGACTTGGAAATGGAATCGTTGTTTATCTTGTCTCATACATTAGTGTACGGTTCTGTCCAGTGGATACGGCGTATTGAGAGGATCCAATATGGCGTATCAGGTATGAATTAGCCTCAATAGTAGTTGAGATCGATTTGGCTTGGTCTCTAGGGTTCGCTTCAGTAGAGCTAGGTAGACTTCCAAATCCTCTTTCTTGTAGTACCTTGCTTATTTGCTCGATTTGAATCTCCAAAGTTTTAATTGATGCTCCTTGATTTCTAATGGCAACATCTGTTGAAGCTCGGATTTCTTTAATCAACTTGGAGTTTTCTTCATGTCTCTTTGCTGATTCACTCATAAACTTGCTCAGGGTATCTTTCATATATTACCTTCGTTCTTGGTATGAAGGATTTGCGTTGTTCCTTTGATAAAAACTCGGAGCTGCTGCTCTATATCCCCCTCCTTGAAAAGGTCCACCAAATTACGTGTAGTAAGCTTCTTCGAGGGTTTTTCCTTCTTCATTGAGTAGGCAATCTTTAGTGAAATGGGGTCCCATGCATTGTTCGCATCCAACTTTAGCAGCATAGACTTTTTCATTCACTTTCTTGATCTCTCTTCCAAGATTATTAAGGTGTGCTTGTATAGGTGCTAATCCGTCAGAAGTTTTAGTACTTCTTGACCTAGATGTTCCATTGTGCCATTTTTTGAGAGTTTTCAGTCATTTCTTGGATGGCTATCTTTGCATCAGCAGCAGTCTTAGATGGTATTGCACCTCTTGAATCAAGAATCTGTCGAGTAGGAATTCATAATCCATTATAGAAAAAGATTACCTCCTGCATCTCTGTTAAATAGTGTTGAGGACACTTCATCAAAAGTTCTTTAAATCGCTCCCATGCTTGGTGAAGGTTTTCATCCGGTTCTTGCTGAAAGTTGTTGATTTCCTCCATTTTTTTGCAGTTCGAGCAGGTGGGCAATATTTGTTCAAAAATTTTATTTTAAGACGATGTCAAGTTTCAATTGAACCAGTTGGTTCGTTTCTCAGCCAACGGCTTGCGGCTCCAGTTAAGGACATAAAGAATGCTGTAAGCATCACTTGGTCTATAGTAATATTTGGAATGTGGAATAGATCGACGATCTCGAGAACTTTCTCAATGTGTTCGTTCGCATCTTCATGATCCGAACCGCTGAAGGTGTTGGTACGTAGTTCCTTGAGAAATTGGCCATTTAGTTCAAATTATCCTTGTCTTCAATTTTAGGCCTAGCAACTCCCGATCCATAGTCAGCTCGAGTCTTGCTCATGTATTGCTCCATAGTTTCCGCCATTATTTTCGCAACTTCTTCCTCCGAGTATTCTTGGTCAGAAAATAAATTAAAATCAAGCGATCTCAATTCGTCAAGACTTAGTGTCTTGAAGTGTCTCCTAGATGATCAAAATTCTCATTCAGGTTCTTTGTAAGGTGTGAATAGTTTGCTCGTAGAACTCATTGTCATGAAGGGATAAACAATCAGTACGATATGCTCGGAAGAAAGAAAACAAAGATATACGGAATCGAATGTGGAAAGCTACTGTTACTGTTTCAGATGATCGATACGCCGTATTCAATAGAAGTGAATACGCCGTATTAATCAGTTGAATGAATACGCTGTATTGGACAGAAAGTTGGATACGCCGTATCCAATGGAAGTGGATACGCCGTATCGAGTTATCTACCAGAACAGTGTATTAGGAAAACAATTAAATTAAACACACAAATATACAAGCAAACAATTAAACTAACAAATATACAAAATTTACAGAAAATACAAGAATATACACTAATCTAATTTACACTACTCCTAAGGGTTAGATCTAATCTAATAACCAAAATATAAAATAAAAATCAAGATTAAATTTCACTCCCCGGCAGCGGCGCCAAAAACTTGATGTGTCGTTGTGTGGTGTTTATTTATGAAAGTTCAAGTTTTAAATTTATATTTTGCCGACTTAACCAAAAACAACACTTTAACGGGCAGTGTACCCGGTCGGTGGTAGTTTCGTAGTAAGTAGGGTGTCGAACACTTGAAGCGAGGTTAAATCTCTTAATTTATTAATATTTTGGTTATCTAATCTAAGTTAATTCTAATCTAAGTCAAACCTATGCTAATCCTATGTTAGTTCTAATTCTAATTCTAACAGGTAAAAGGGGGGTTTTCAGCCTGAGAGACTGGCACGGGTTTGGTGGTGACTACAATCAATTCAAGACACTTTAACCCACGCAAGCAAATTAACAAAAGATAAAAGAGCGGTCAAGCCTTATGATAGAAAACTGTATTAGCCATCATTAATCCGATTAGAAGTTGGTTTGTAATTCAGTGTAATGATTACTTACTCTCGAGAGTGGTATATACTTCTTTGACTTAGGCGCCGGGGAATTCATCTAAGACCTAAACACTTTAATTTATGTCACATTAAGCATCCGCATAAGGCATCCTTATTTGCTGATTATAATCTATCTTAGGGATTAAAGCAATGGTGATCTTGTTAAACCCTAGCTCATAAAGACTTTACCCACTTACTGCTTAACAGCGATTCATACACTAGTAGTCTACTAACCTAATCTTTACAAATTAATTAGAACGTACTCGTTGATCCCAAGGGTCACCTACCGGTCCAACTAAGCTCACAATAATAAAGGAAAGATGGTTTGGTAATGTATCCTATTGGTCTAGATGTAAAATTTTACAAATATGGAGGAACTATCCCGACTTTACCTCGCCCCCAAAAACTAAAATAATCAAAATAAATAAAACCAAAACACCGTAAAGTTACAGAGCATTAATATGTTAGGCACTTGACCCAGTTGAATGATAGGTCACGTACTTAAGCACGTAAACAAGTATAAGTTGATAAACATAAACAAGCAATCAACGATAAATTAAGCAATCGAGATATAAACAAAACCAAACATTAAGATCTTCATAATAATGGCTAATACCCGAAGGTGTTAGCCTTCAAACATCATAATTAGTACAAGAGTATGACCTTAAGCCAAGGTAAACTAACCGAGTTAACGAATGATACCAAAAACTGAAACGATTACAAAAGTATAAGAAATTACACGTTGTCTCCTATGGATTGGAATGCGTTGCAAGACCTCTTCTGCTCTTTTTCTCCTCTGAAAATCGACTTTTGTGGTTTAGGTATCGAGAATATGATTTAGCACACTTAAAACTCGTTTTTGAGTTTTCTATTTATAAGGTCTGGAGTCGGTGTCGATATGGCGTATTGGGGTTTCTTGGAGTAGGGACCACGTTTGATATCTTCCAGAATATTCACATACTATATCTCCAATATGGCGTATTGGTCTTCTCTAGATATGGCGTATTGATCATGTTTCCTTTGTGGTCTTTGGTGAGTGCAGGCACAGATACGCCGTATCTTCCTTGATGGATACGGCGTATTGGTTGTCAGAACATTAATCTTCAAAATATCTTTGTTTAAGCTCTAGAATGCGTGCCTTTTAGTCAAGTTTCACCAAGTACTCCATAATTACTGCAATTCTAAAATACAAACGATTAAGTAACAATTCTTTGCAATAATCATACAAAATGGGTCGATTACATAAGATAAATGATGCTATAAAATAAACGTTATTTGATGTAATCAATGCTTTACTCAAAAAAAGCTTTTTAGTCCAGAATGAGCATATAAGTCAGTTTCAACAAAATATTAATTTAAGCCTCATATATGTTTAAAGCCTACCCTATATAT
>BQNB010056019.1:0-38841 GCA_026074375.1 Tanacetum coccineum
TAATAGTAATTTTGTAAATTATTTTTTTAAACCTTAAATAATAATTATGTGTTTGATATATTTGTTTGTCTTAAAACCAAAAGAATAAAAAATAAAAAAAGATTTTATTTTCGCCATTAACTTTTTTTATTTATATATGTGTTTTGAGTGTTTGCATATTAGTAATTATATTTTCCTTTCTATGTTATTTTTTATTTCGTAATGTTTTGTGTGTGCTTGTTTTAGTAAAATGTATAAAATAAAAATTTTAATAAAAAATAATAATTTAAAATTATATATGATTTTGAACTTTGTGAGTGTGTTTGCTGGAAACCTTCACGAGACTATAACTCGTCCATTCGGGCCACCGAGGGGTTTAAAGGCTTGTTGCTTACGCTAAATGTAATTATGGTGCCTACGAAAGTGTGCTTTAGTATTTTACGGTTTTTGTAGTTATGCATATTAAATAAACAGGTGGTGGTTGGTCGGATGAAGTCTTACACTTGGTGAGATATATTTGGATCTATATATTATGTGGTTGAATTCACATGCTTAAGCTGGTGTTCTGTCTGGCGCTCTATCTTTCAGAATCCAACGGAGCACTTATGATCCCCGGAAAGTCTCATTTCTCTTATATTTATTTTTCCCGTTTGTCCCACTTTTAAGTTATTTTCTAATTACGCATATTGCTCAACTTAAGTGTGGGGGAAAATGAATTGAAAAATCAGACTCATTATTAATTTGTAACTTTTGTTTGCCCTTGGTAATCTAAAAATCTATTCTTGTTTTTAATTTTTTTTGCCACTTAGGTTAATATATTAGAATAAAAACGTAGTAAATAAATAAAGTTTTGAAATCAGAGATGTGTCCCGATTGATAAAACAGATCCGACTTGGGATTGATAACATTACTTGCGCATTTATACCAATCACCCAAAAATGTGAGGTTCACCTTTAAATATTATGAAGATAATTTTTGGCCTTTAGCTTTCTCGAGTTAAGGTTTAAATGCAATTGCAAGTGTCTCATCCATCGTTACGGCTGTGTATTTGTAGTTTTGTCGCCTTTTCTGGAGCATTGGTATCGGTTTAAAATTATATGAGTGTGCCGGTGATTTATTGATTCTAGAACTTGTTCTTGAAATCATTACGAGATCGCAGTGAGATCACGTTCGCATGATAGAGGTATTTTTTAAGTGGTAAAGAGGCAACTTAAGATTTAACCCAAATAGTCATTCCATTTAATTATTTATTCTCTTAGCTGGTTACACTGATCAGCTAACCACCCATATATAAAACCCTTTTGCCTAGCCTTACCCCTATTCGAAAGTCCCTATGGTTGGTTGCTAGTTACTCGGTATGATTGGTTGGTTTTTGCTTATAGTTTGCTCGTGTTTGGTTATAAGTGTTGTGCCATTTTGACGAAGATGAAGAGTGCACGCTTCGTGTTTCGTATTTTTTTGTGGTGTACACTTATATTAAGTGTGGAGGAATTGTTAGTTGTTGGAATGTGAAGGGTGGAGGGATTGAAAAAAAGAAGAAAAAAAATCGAAAAAGAAATCTAAAAAAAGAGAGAAAAAAAGTGATGAATAAGAGTTTTGATTATTGTGAAAAAAGAAGTATGAATAAGTGTTGTTTGTTAGATGGAGGTTAGTTTGTTCAATAACCTCGCGGGTTTGTGGATTGTCGTAACTAGCAAAATGGGTTTTTTGGACTTGTCGACATGTATATTATAAAACCAATTCCAGTATATATTTCCCATGCCTTATCCACACCCTTTTAACCCTTATCCTGAACATTACAACCCGAATAAAAGTCCTCTTTTTATAATTATACCTGGTGCTTACGCCATGTCGGTGCAGTTTTGTTTCTTGTACAAGCCTATGGTAACTTAATGAATCATGTCTGAGCAATTGAGTGTGATTTCCCTTTTACCCTATGTTACATCATATATGAGTGTTTGAGTGAATTATATTTTTCCTTATTCGTGAGGTGCTTAATCATGTTATTACAGCTTGAAGATCATTGGGTATTGTCAAACATCTCTGTTTTCACATATTAAAAATCCAAAAATATTTTTCATAATTCTATTTTGTTTTGTAAAGGTTATTCTTTTTCCTTATTTTGCTTGAGGACAAGCAAACCCTTAAGTGTGTGGGGGGTGTTTATGCCTTTTGCGCTCATTTATTAAAAAACAAAAATATTTTCAAAAATTTCACACATAATAATTTTTTTTTAAAATATAATAAAAATAATAACAATAATAATAATAAATATCAAAATTTAAAAATATACATAAAAATTTCCTTGTCTTGTCATGTAAGAATTTTTATTTTTGAATTTCTTTTCATAGATTTGCTTGAGGGCAAGCAAAGTTTAAGTGTGGGGGGATTTGATAATGCTCATTTTATACATATTTCTATATGCGTTATCTATGATTTTATGTATATAAATTGGTTAATAATAAGACTTTCGGTACTTAATCGAGTATATCTGCTATTGTAGGTTCTAAGTACGTGTCAAAAAAGAGATTGGAAGAATACACGAAGATATGGAGCTTAAACGAAGAAGTAAACTCAAGTTGAATGCTTCCCGACACATGTTCACTGTTTTGGCCATAACTCTGTTTTAGTTGGTGCAAGCGGCCATGCGAAGAGAATTCAATTATCTACAACTTAGAAAAAATCCCACGAACTGAAAGTGACCAAAGTGCGCCGGTTTTGCCCAAAGTGCGGCACACTTTTTTGCCAGATTATGAATGCTCTTAAATTAGCTTGGAATTCATTGCAACCTTTCATCTCTCCCTCTAGGTCCTTCTATGCATGAGTTTAGGCCTCTCTTGAGCCTATAAATAGGGCCTGAAATCCCTCATATCTCACACACAACCATCTACAATCCTCTCATAAAGTAGAATAAGTTAGGAACTAGTTTTTGGGAATTTGGTTGAACTTACTCCTAAGTTCTTCTCAAACCCAGGTTTTGATCCATCCAAGAAGTATAATTAAAGTGTTATTTCAAATCTATAAGTGATTGTGACAAAATTGTTCATAGTTTCTGTATTTTACTTTCAATATAATAAATTGATTTTGGGAAATTCATGTGAAATCACCATATTTTACGCTTGGAATTTGGTATAATCTTGTTTATCCTTTGAATATGATCTTTACTAAATTCATGATGAATGTTATGTGTGTTGTTACTTGTTTGATTATGGAGTAGTCTCTTAATGTTTGTTTGAGCTTTATGAGGACGATGATATAGTTTTGATTGTTTTGATTTGCTTTTAATCTTTATGCTTTATGCTTGATATGTTATTATTCGGATTATTGTCTATCCTTTGGTTGATTATCTCAGTTGATATATGTCGAAAGGCTCGATTTGCGTGGTTGATTTTGAGTTGTGAATCAATAATAGACTTGTGAGAATTAGATAGTAAATTCCTAGACAAACTGAATGATTATGTGTTTAAGGACTAATCTCACGTCTAACAACTTGATTAGGGGAAGCATACTTGTATAAATATTGGTCACAAATCTATCTTAATGCGATTGTTATGTTCGGGTCATAGGTCAAAAGAATTTCCTTGCATAATCGGTAGATATACTTGCTATTGTGATTACTCGTCATTTGTGGCTTGTATGCTTTATTTGTGATTGAGAATATCTTTACAGATCATTTCTAGACTCATGTCTCTCTAAGCCTAAACAAACATGTTTTAATAATCTTGGTATAATCTAAATCGTTTCTAGTGTTTGGTATAACTTACTTGTTATTTCAAATATAGGTCTAATGATCATGACAATCATTTGGACTTTCTTTCTAAACTACTTTTTGAATCTTAAAATGCACAACTCCCTTGGGACGACCTGGATTTACCTAGACTTTACCACATTCGAATGGGTATACTTTCCCGTGTGTTTCTGTCTATTAACCGGTAATTCTAGTCTTATAAATTTAAATCTTTTAAAACACATCACTCTACCTAACGACAAGTAGGCCTGATATCATGCTTAGTGTCTGCCTTTGTGCACGCTTCCAAGAGGTCCCCAAAACCTCTCATCTTGAAGCGGTCAAGCGTATCTTCTGATACATCAAAGGCAGTACACACTTAGGATTATGGTATCCGAAGGGGACCGGCATAGAAATAGTAGTATATGCCGACTCTGATCATGCGGGAGATTATGTGGATAGAAGAGCACTAGCGGTATTCGTACATTCGTGGGATGTTGTTTAACATCTTGGTTCTCGAAGAAACAAACCGCTCTTGCTATATCCAATACAGAAGCCGAATACGTAAGCGCCGGAAAGGCATGTCAACAAGCACTATAGATGAAACAAGCTCTTATCGACTATGACGTTTGACTCGACGACGTCCTGATCATGTGCGACAATAAAAGCGTGATTGACCTTAGCAAAAACCCGGTGCAATACTCTCAAACCAAACACATCGAAATTCGTCACCACTTTCTTCGTGATAATGTCCAGAAAGGACATATCTCTATCGAAAAAGTGTTGTTCGTCGACAATATCGCTGACATTCTCACTAAACCCCTTAAACGTGAATCGTTTAAATATCTACGTCTTGATTTAGGAATGATGGAACACATTCCATAAATCATTTATCTTTTATTTTGTCTCGATTCTAGTCCGTGTTCCACTCCGTGTCGTGACAACTTAAATACTTCGTCCGAAGTACTTTAAGCATTTTCAATTCGCGAAATGCAAATTAAAATGTCTCTCCTTTCATAAAAAATTTCTGTCAAAAATCGAGTCCAAAACCCTTTGGTAAGGGCGGCCCTCATATCTAGGGCGGCTCCCTGATTAAATCAGGTGTCCCCCATATCGATATGGGACCTCCACCAAACGAGACCAAAAGTCTGTCACCCTCATTTTTGTAAAACACAAAAACAAATACCCCCTCTCTTCGGCCATTGACGAACCACGAACCCAAAACCACCAAACCTTAAAATCAACCACTAAAACACTAATTGAAGATCAAATCAACACTAACAATCAATTCTAACATCATAAAGATCATCAATTGTAAGTCATTTCATCTGTTTTCATTCCAATTTATGTCTAGGGCTCATATTGAACAAAAATTCAACATTGGGATTTTTATTTTTCTTGTGTTTGTGTGCAATTAGGACTACAATAACACAATGTATAACTAATATGCTTCCCGTAGACATAGGATTTGCAAGATTAAAGTGTGTTTGGCAAAAATTGTTTTTGTATAAAAACCCCAAGTTTATTTCAAAATCACTCACGTTAGGAACACCATAAAATTGTATTGATGCATACTTAATACATCCTAAACACGTTTTTGCATACATGCATAATGATCTCATGAACAAAATTCGAGATACATAATTCATGTGTATTTTTTGACAAGTTTGGATGAGCAAAATTAAATTTAGGAGCGTTTGGGTTTAACTCATACAGGTTTTGTTTTAGAGTCAAGTTAGCTGCAACTCTACATTCGTTGCACATATGCACACACTAGGCATTTGTCCAAAGGGAATTGAAAATTAGAAAAATGACACATACCATTTTTTTACTAGGTGAAAAGAATGACTTAAGAAGAACGCAAATGCACAAAAACTTACATCTTCCTAACCCAAAACAAACCATACCCTTCCACTCACATTAATTCCTCTTAAAAATCACCATATCTAAAATTTTCTTGTCGACCTATCCATGAAGGAAGAATTGTTGACACATCATTTGATTTCAAAGGACTCTTGCAAAAGTACCTACTCAAAGTTGGATTTCAAACTCTCCTTCACCTAAAAGGAAACCTTTATCTAAAATTCATAATTAAATTTTATCAAACATTTGAAATCATTTTAGTTAGTGATCTTTAAATCATATTATTCGAAATAAATGGAAAACGTGTTGGTGCATCGTTTGAGATTTTGGAACGCTACTTAATATTTCATTGTTTTTATAACAATGAATGGCCTCTAAAATCCATTAACAATCACAACACCACTCTAATAAATGATCCCCTCTATACCAAATTAACTCACCAACATCAATCATATACAATGTAACTAAGAAACGTCTAAACGGGTCAAGTTTGCACTTGAGGATCCATGTAATCTCTTCGTTGAAGAGATATGTCCTTATCTCAAGACGATACATCTTCTCATTCAGGAGAACATCATATGTACCGTTGATATTGACAACGATCTCTTGTTAGCTTGTGAAGCCTATGTGCTCTTTTACATTACTTCCTCCATAAATTTCAACCTCTCTCACTTCATCATAAATCGAATAAAGTATATTTAAACATCGCCAAATGCAATCTTGCCAATTGCCTTTTACACTTAAATTCTTGACAAACTAACCGTGCAACTACCCAAATGAGAATCATAAATATATATCTCATCCCCAAAAATGAATCCTCTATAATAATCTCATCAATTTAGAGATATTTCTTCAGGAAGATGTTTATGTGACATACATAACACATAAGTAAATGGAGAGTGTTCACAAGACCTAAGTACAACAAGATTAACACGTTGGACAACTATGTTCTGTAAAATTAAACTAGATATTACTAGACATATTCTAGGTACTGTATAACTTATCCATAACGAAAATCTTATGCTTTTCTTTCTAAACGTGTATTATCTTCAATTGCCCTGATAGAATTAAGCTGATTAACCTGTATTTTGGCAGCTTTACTAAAATAGTTGAATTTTTTGAAAATAGGATATGTTGAAACTTAACCTTCATTAGCCTTCTTCTTTCTATACAAAATAGAAAAATAGATAAATCTAGGAAAATTTTGTAAACCCAGAAAATGACCCCCAAATATATGTGGCGGCCCCCCAATTATCTAGTACCATGCCAACGTTTATGGGACCTAAAATCGTCAGCAGGGATCATAAAAACTTTTTTACTGTTCTCTCTTTTTTGTATCTTTGACCATCTATACAATAGACCTTGCTGGACCATCTCTATTTAGCCAAACATTTCTTAGAATCTCTATCTCATAACCCCATACCTTTCCTATACTTTCCTATATACACTCATCATCCTCCACATCCACATTCATCCTACCTTTCTCTATTCAATCTTTCTTTACTTATCATGTCTTCTTCTCATCCCTCTCAAAACTATGGAGAAATATAACGAAAGTTTACAATAGACACTTGGAGACACACCACTCTTCTACCCTACTCACCTCCTCTCTCTCCTAAAATTTCGCCACCAATCTCTCCTAACTTTGCTAATCCTCCATCTCAAACATAAAATCAAACTAGGGAGAAAATTATGAATGAAATAAACCAACTTCATCACTTATCCAACATCATTAAAACCGAACTCCAACGTGTAGAAAATGCTTCCACAAAAACTCCTCCATCACTAATGCAGGACTTTCTCACTATTACTAAAACAATATAAAATAATCTTAGAACGTTTTTCTGAGGTGGTTATAACACTAAATTAACTAACTGTACTCTAATAATTGACAACACTCCATCTGCACTAAAAACTTACACAACTAGGCCTTCACCATCCACAACCATAATTCAACCCGCCACAAGTGACCAAGACAACATTCATTCTAGTTATTTGTCAATTGTTGCATGTGTACGGCGCTAAGGACAATGGACTAGGACTCCACGATGAGCATAATGGTGTATAGAAGAGCTGTATGAGTGTGGGCGCATATGGGCGAGAGCTGTGATCGGTGGGTTCTGCGAGTTTTAACGTGGGGTCGCGTGTTTAGAGGGTGCATCTTTTGGGGGGGAAGGGGAGATCCAGAGTGGAGTGACCTCGAGTTCAAATTTCTTAACACACAGCGTATATTTAATCATTGTAGGTGAATGACAACAAGGTAGAGCTACGTAACCTACGATTCGCTCTACGTACTGTCTGCTCTAGACACTTTGTAGTGTTTGTCACTCAACAGATGATTAATACAATGATATACTCAAATCCGATAGTAATTAATAGAACAGTAGAGTTTCTAAGAGTGATATCGATGCCACAATGACACCTGAGGTCGGCGATTATATGCTAAAGTAATCTCCTAGAAATGAAGGAATCAATTAGTCTAATTTACTTAATGTTTCTTTATGCTATATGCCTATTTTCTAGTCTTATTAATATTCATACTC
Source organism: Tanacetum coccineum (assembly GCA_026074375.1). NCBI lineage: Eukaryota > Viridiplantae > Streptophyta > Magnoliopsida > Asterales > Asteraceae > Tanacetum > Tanacetum coccineum. The sequence continues at coordinate 8,113 of BQNB010056019.1, forward strand.
TTCAAGTATGAATTTAATCTATTATGAATGGATGGTCTTTTATTATTATGAGGAATGTGTATGCATTATGATTTATATGACTATTTCTTTTCTATCTCTACATAGCCATGTATATATATTTGTCATAATCATTGCTACTCGTTAGAAATATTTTCTTGCACTTGTATATCTAACTCGGTTTTGTAGCAAAATCCCATAAGCTCGATCCTTTGGTGACCCAAACAAGGGGGAGTAAACATCAAAGGGGAGTCTTGGCATCGTCGAATTCTTTCTCTCTACATCTCGACGATTAACCTTTTTGGATTCGACAAAAAGGGGAGAAATGAATTAAAACTCATTAATAACTTGCAAATTTTATTTTTATACAAAATGAGTTTATATTTTTTCATCATCAAAAGGGGAGAGATTATTAATACAAATAATGCTTAAAACGTTATTTATATTTTTTGACTCCTCTATGTTTTGAAGATGACAAAATGTAAAACCCTTCACGATAAAAATAAACGTTTACATGTTATTAATCGTAAACTTCCATTTTGACATAAATCACTTAAGGTATGGATAAACAAGTCATTAAACTTAATTAGTGATCAAGTAAATAATTTTTCTTCTTAATCCATCACATTTCTACAAAACTATATTTTTACAAAATTAACAAAATAGTTTTGTTAAATAAAAGTAATATTTTATTTAAAAACATAAATTTGAATCTAGATTTTCCCCCCAAAACTAAATACAACTCACCAGGATAAACCTTCCCCATAAAAGGACAAAAATCAGAGCGTTAGTCTAGGGCGCCTCCCCCCCCCCCTCCTTGTTTGTGTGTGTGTAAGGCCCCCACCCCCCACCTGGGGGGGTCCACCCCCCACAAGTGGCTAGCACCTCAGATATATATCTGGGACCGCCAGGACCACCACTAGCTGACCGTTCGAAATTCATGGCTATAAATACTGCACTACTTTCAGCAAAAAAACAGACCTCTTAGCACAATTTTTTCAGTGTTCTTTCTCTCTCTAAACCTTCTTTCTCTTAATAAATATCTTGATCACTAACATAGTTTAATCTTGTTTCACGTGATCAAATCTCATCATCTATCTTCCTCCTTCTATCAAGTGCAAGAGAAGAACACTCTTATTCGCCAAGAAACGAAGTGTTATAGATTAGTGATTTCTCCTCTAAATCTTCTAAGATTTCAAAATTCTATAATGATTATCTGTGTGATTGTTTAAGTTGGTTGGTGTGTTAAATCCAATAAGTGTTGATCATGTGATGTGTAGTATTGTTGAAGTGGTAGATAGTTCTAAGGTACGATTAGGACTTACATTAGCTTAGTGTCAGAAATAACATTAAGCATAGTGTACACGATTTCTCATCCTGAAGGAAGCTTGTGACATAGAAAAATCTCAAGTCAGGGAATACTCGAGGAGTGGTAGTGCAAGAAGAGATCGTAGCCAAACCACTATATAATCTGGTGTCTTGGTTTGATCGGTTAATTCCCTTATCTCTTTTACATTGTTTGTGTAGTTATTACAATTAGATAGTTATCTGATGATTCATATGTTTGATTATTGAACATACTACTCGAATCTAACAATTTTTGAAGTAAATTTTTAAAACTCCAATTAACCTGTAAGCACATTTTAAATGCTCATTTTCCTTATTTAACTGCTCATTCTCTACAAGTAATTTAGCCACACTATGTTCCAATTCGATGTTAATTGTTTCAAGTATACATTTTTTCCGTTTAATCTGGCTTATTTCTTGTTCATTTAAAATCTTAACCCATGTTTGCCCGAATTTCAAAGCTTGATTTTGATATTTAAAGTTCTAGATTAACACAATTGCATCCATTCTGACAAATCTTTTGAAATTGTGGGCGAACGTTCCTATTTGAGAGAAATATTTTTAGACTCGAGAGATTGGTATGATTGTTCACTTATGATAGGTTGAGTTAATGGATCAAGTAAAGGACTTGTAAATTGACATTTTTTAGTGTTCTGGTCAATTTCTCCTCCCCTATTACTCATATTTGTTGAATCATGAGTGGTATTGCAATCAACCTTTTCTAACAGATATGTGGTCAAAACTTGGGTTCAGAATGCTCAGTAATGCTGTTGTTCATTAGCAAGTACATTATGTTGAGCATCAATTGTTACCTCAACTATGGCCTTGGTCCGTCTATATCTGCATCCACAACATGTGTGGTATAATTCCTTGATATGTTGCTTGTATCCTGCTTGTCTAACTTTGTCCCACTACTTTTTGTGACAACCAAATTGGCATCGACTGCTTGAACCAGATTGATTTGAACATCTTTTAAATGCAGCTTGAAACGTTTCTCAATTTCATGTTCATGAAGTATTGCTGCATTCAACTATTTTCCACTCTTATTTATTGCATTAACTTCATTTTTTGGTTGCTGCATCCATAAGTTAACTTGTAATCCACATATTAAGTACAATATATCAATAAACTTTTCAAGTATATCCAGGTATTTGAGTAAATCACTTATGTAAGTTTCAGGTTCGCAGCCCGTGTAGTCTTTGAAATCCTATTGCCAAAGGCGATCCACATAATTTACCCCTTTTGAGGAAAAAATATTCTTAAACTAAGTTCGGAGTATTTCAAGACAAGTCTTTGCATTAACCGCATGAAGATTCTCTCTTTCAAATGCAGTGTGAACTAACTAAATTATGGAACAAATATCATTCTGAAAGTCGGTAATGCTCTTGTTAAACGAAGAATTCCATAAATTTAGTATTCAATGTCCCTTTTGTTGTGATAAAAAAATCACTGATCGAGATAGAGAATTTTTAAAGATGTGACTCGAGTCTTTAAAATATCCAAACCGATGGCGTGCATATGTCTTTCTTCTAGTTCAACTGGTGCAACTCTCTCTCTTGTTAATTAGAATTCAAAGATTCCATTGAAATTCGATGTGTGAAATGAAATTAAGGATCTTAAGTAGATTAAGTGATGTTGTTGTGATTTGTTAAATTTGAATCGTTTGTTAACACTTGTTATGTTTTGTATAGCTTAAAAAGGACTAATGGTGAAAACTTAATTAAAATAAAAGGTTGATAAATAAAATTTATAAAAAAAATAAAAAAAAATAAAACTAAAAAGTGAAAATGGTTGAAAGAGAAAGGTTATTATTGAATAATTTATAAGGCTAAGGATTAATATCAAGCATGTGACTTAACTAAGGTATACAGTGAAACTATTGAAAAGAAAAAGTTTATAAGTGAAAAAATCAAATTTAATCAATAAATAAAAAATATAACATCCACGTTTATGTACATCTCAACCTCAAGAAGTAAACTAGGTTTTAGAATTCGGTTTTGATTCAGGATGATTAAGCAAAAACTAAGCACAGTACGATGTTCCTTGAGAGATCGCGATTCTAATGAGTATAGTTAAGAGACTCGCGAACGTCAAAACTCGAAACCAAAAAACCCGAAAAGAAATGTTTAAACTTAGTCTCGTCTTGTTTTTCTTGGAATATACCCTGACTGTCATATTTTGCACAAAGTAGGAATGCATATTTCACAGAAAGAATAAGACCTGTATAACATATTTCGCAGGACTTTCTAAACTTTAGGTTCTGCACGATCAAATGAAATTGGCGCAGTAGTTTTGTTTTAGAAAATGTATTATTTCGCATAAACTTATACTTGCTTATTTCGCACACCTGAAGAACACAACATTTTTCGCATAATAATATTATTTCATATTTCGCAGAAACAATCTATTATAGCTTATTTCACCCCATAAAAACCTTTAGTCCCGAAAAACATAAATCGCAGCCTCAAACTATTTTCGCAGCTTCAAACTATTTCACAGGCTTCAAGTGTTTTTATATTTTTTATTTTTTCCGCACGATTCAAAATACAACCAGAAATAAGCTTCTTGAATAAGTGTTGTTAATCTCGTTTTAAGCAGTGAGTGAAAAAGTTTAACAAATAAGATAGCAACGGATTTCACACAGAAAGTACAAATTTTTTCCTATAAAGAAAGAACTAATAAGCAATAAAATACCTAAGAAAAAGCAATTTTGAACCCAAATAAGGCACGTAAGGTTAACCACTTTTTAAGCTAACAAGACCGCTTCCTAATAAGCTCCTAAAAGTTGTTAGACCAACAGATAAGCCCAAAAAGAAACTTTATTTTCCCTTGTTTTCAAAGTATAAGAACACAACAACTTTTTCCTTTGTCAAACCATAACGCACCCTTACTAGTTGATTATATATAAAGAAAAAACGCGAGCCTTAATTAATAAAAAACAAACGTGACATTTTTTTAAAGAGAGTATAAAAGTAAACCTGATAAGCTAGTAACAAAAAAATAAGCATAAAAAATAAGCCAAATCTAATAAGCTCAATAAGCCGATCCAATAAGTTTAAATAACCACAAACAACTAAACACTAAACCCACCCTGTGGCTCTTGATACCAATTGTAGAATATCAAATCACACAACAATCTATGAAAGGAAAGAAAGGAATCTAGAGAGAGAAAGATGGTTGGACACTTCTAGTGAGAGAAATAAACATGAAATGTATAAATTCTAAATTAACGCAACAACCCTTCCCCTCCAAGAAGGAGAGGGTATTTATATCCTTACATGGGCCGTCCATGGGCCTTTAGTGCCATGGACTTGGCCCGGTTAGCTTACTTTTACACAATGTTGGATAACCACTTAACTATGAGCTATGAAATACATATTAGGAGTGACCGAGACATTTTCATATTTCTAACAGGTATATTCCCTTGATGTATGTGATACTCCATGCGATGGCGCCCTTTTGGTTCTTGAGGACCTTGATGAGCTTGGTTTTCTCATGTGCAGACAAAGAAGAGGAAATGACAACCGGGAGTTGGTCACCTTTTTTAAGGAGGGCTTACTCGAGATGATCGGGAATGTCCTTTAATTCCAACTGAGGCGGTTCCTTTATTATGGGTTTAGTCTATTCTCCGGAGCTTTCCATTCTAATGGTTCGATTAGTTCTCTTTTTGGGTAAAAGGAAACGGTTTGAATTTTTCGGAGCTGACCTCATGATGCGTATTTTATTTTAAAATATATTTTGTTTAATTTTTAAATTTATAAAACTCGATTCACCAAACAAACACACTAACAGACAAAGAACCCGATCGTGAGTAGTGTAGAGATGGTAAATCCGAGGTCATCCCAAGAGCTAAGTGTTATTAGTTTTAATTTGAAAGTGCCACGTTTTGAAAATGGTTTGAAGTTGATTTATAACAATAACAGGTTAGTAAATTGGGAAAATTAAAAGTGATAGAAGATATCAGGGAGAAAGGCGTGCTAGCCTAACCATTTCATTACTACCGTTATAACTATGTTTTCCTGTGCAATGTTAAACCATGGTTTCATTAGTGGTTTCTAAAGTCGACAGACATGAATAGATATATTTAGTCTGTCCTATAATTCTTGTGATCCCGAATCCTCTGAAAGTTACGAAGTTAGGGCAACCAGGTCTTAGTAATTAATCCCAACTATCCCAAGAGCTAGTCTAATAACCTATACAGATTATTAACCCTCTTTGAAAGAGTTCCTGTGCTTTTTAAGTATATTAAGTGATAGAGGCGGTAACTTGGTTAGTTCCTACACTAGGGATATGGTGTCAAACCTACCCTAGTACCCCTGTTAATCCCATGTTCAATTGGTAATCTAATAACATGATTAACATGATCTAAACCACCCACAATACTACCAAAACCTAGGGTTACACGATAGTCAAAGGATATCCAACGAAACCATAATCTAACAGGAAATAAACATTATAACGATAGTAAATTCATGACTATGCAAGCACTTGAAGTGCTTAGCCGCTCATAGAAACAACACAACAAGAATTAGGAAAGGTAATCTTGGATTGAAAACTCATAATTCTTATAGATGCGGTTTATGAACGATTAAATACAAAATTAAGATAAGTGTGATCTCCCTTGGACTTCTGGTGGAATTATTCGAGGTATAGAAGCCTTGGTCGCTTCTTAGAGCTATGGTGGAATGGTTGATATCGAATTATCTGAATGAGGCCTCTATTTATAGATTTTAAATATGCTACGGCGTAACCTTTTAGAGGTTTACGCCGTAAACTACTGACGTGTACTTTCCATCTTGCAAGCTTAAAAGATGTTACGGCGTAATCAAGTGTCCATGTTACGGCATAAACCTTGCGTGTGGTTACGCCGTAATGTTGCTGGATGACGTGTCTTGCCTTTAATAGGTTACGGCGTAACACTATCGCAGGAGTTACGTCGTAAAGTCTCGTAAGAATCGGTGTTTCCTTCATTTTTTGGTCCATTTCCCGTGTTTCTTGTCTCATACTTGCATTTTACCTAAAAACAACAAAATAACCATAAAAGTATCGAATTCAAGTATTTATAAGACAATTGCAAGAATTTTTGTGGGAAAATTGACACTAAAAAGTATCAAATATTTGATGTTATCAGTTGTGAAGATGAAATATGAATATATCTAGGTATATTCGGTTGCTCTTTAACGTAGCTATACGTAGCGTGCATATTTATCAGATTTAGATACGCTTACGTCCACGCGTGCATTATTTTGCAGCTGCAATAGGTTGAAATCAAGCCGCATCTTAGCTGGGCAGCACGACAACGTGTTTGCAGCTACGGCAAGAGTTGCTTTTGAGATTGTTGTTACTGCTTGAAATTAAGATTTATGGTTCTGGCTTGATTATGCTTTTAGTGTTAGGCTTGCATATGTTTTATGCACATGCTTAAGCTGTGTGACAGTCAACTGCTTTCTGATTTATATCGATTCTTGAGCAGCCTATGAGCGTCTAAAGCACCAGGTGAGATGATGTACACACACATAGGTTGCTCAAGAATAAGAACGCGTATAAGTACGACTCTCAAGGCTCCATATTTTCCTTTTTTATCCTCCTCCTACTTGCATCTTCTCTTCCGATGATATTTACCATATCACTTCCTGCTCCACTTTGGTGCTTGTCTCTCTTTTTTTCAGCGATATTTACCATATCACTATGCTCATGCTTAAGCTGTGGGAAAATAAAAAGCAAGGTACTGTTTATAACTGTTTGAAATATGCTTTCTAAGACCGTAATGATAACAATTCTAAAAAGCTGTGATGATAAAATCTGGGCATGCCTGAGCGGGTTGGATTAAAGATTGGATTATGTGTATCTTGGCGGGGCAAGCTTACTAAGTTTATAGCCATGTTGGTTATATCTTCTTTTTCTGACTGCTTAACTGTATCTAAGTCCTCATAATTAATTAGATTAAAACGTCTTATCACCTGCATAAGTTTGTGCTACATGGTGAACCTGTGTAAACAGGTTCAGTTAATGTTTGGATTACGCGCATCTTGGCATGGCAAGCTTGCTAAGTTTGCCATAACGACCGTATCCTCATCTTCTCTTCCAACGATATCTTCCATACCACTTATTCCACTTAGGTGCTTCTCTTACAGGTTTCATGGTTACCACGCATGAACGCCAGTTGTTTCTCGCTTCCGATAGGAGTATATATAGTGTCAGTTTTAGTATGATTAGTGTGTTTTGCAACTCGTCGGAAAATCGTACTGGATTGGTAAGCCTGTTTTTTATCATGGGTTTGCGTTTGTTATTTTGAACAAGTTTTATGTATGCCGCTTGATTTATGTTGTTTGTTATTGGAATTGCTATGTTGTTACACCATGTTTGTGATAAGAGTTTGCCACTATCACGTGTGCCTAGATTAAGAAGATGCCTTCTAATTAGGCATACGTGAGAGTGACAAAACCCTTATCATATAGCTGGCTATTATGCTACGTTCACTCAGCATTGTTTACATATGATGTCTGAAAGGGTATTACAAAGCCTCGTCCAGGTCCTATAATTTGGCAAAAGAATAACTTCAGTATTAATAATATATCGGATCGAGAATCATTCACACGGGATTCCTTGCTCAAAGATGTTCATTTTGTACATGTATCATATATATCCGTGTGATGTGATAAGAGAGAACAGCTTTTCCGCTCAGATCCTTTTGTATAATTGTATAAAGAGTAGTGAATGGGAAAGATAAGGAATTTTGAACCGCATATTAATGATACATAAAAAGATATCTACGTATATTTTTTCAATGCAAAATTGAAATATTAATTCAATGCTACCTTGATCAATTGATGATGCAGTCTGTATAGAACGTGTGAAAGTCCATAACTTGGCTAGGAAACCTATTAGGTGTGCAGCTATGACAGACTTACACAAGCTCTTATCTAAGCCAATAGATCCTTTTTTCTAAGTATCGTTATTTTACCCTTCCTTTTACAATGTACATAAATTTGTCTGCTTACTTCCTATCAGTTGCTAGACCATGTTTAGTGCCACCCAGCCGTATCTTGGCAAGGCATCATTATTTTGTGTTTACAGCCACGAAAGGTATTCGGTTCCAGCATCGCAACTGCGGGCTTAACTTGATTTTTTGTATAGCTTTTGGGAATATGTTGTGGGATACGTATACCTTGGGGATTAATATTAAAAAAATAAAATTTTGCATACCCTTGTTTATATGGTGGGTCAAATCGGCACATATCTTGGCAAGGCAACACCAACAAAGTAGTGTTTGCAGCCATGGTGTGTCGAACACCAAGTTTAGGTATCCGTCTCTATTGACCACCCCTGCGTCCATGTTAGGAGTCAACAACAGCGATTTCAAAAGTGAAATTATATATCTTTGGATGTTGACTGCTTACTTGGACGCAGGAATGATCTTTCGAGTGTAATAGGGGTTTTGACACTAGCATGTGTGCTTAAATATAGAAAATAACTTCTAATTTAGCATACGTAATAATGACAAACCCTTATCGTATATTCGGATGCTACATTGTGCTTTGTAACCATTGTCTACATCTGATGTTCCACCAATCTTAGTTCAGGTTGTGTTACTTCGTAACGTCATAACGGGTGCTTCTATAAGATGCGTTCCCTTTATCTTTTTGTCGACGATGATGAGAACTGTTTTGGTACTACACGTGGCTCACTGAGCACAACTTCTTAGCAAGGCGACCATACCTAGGTTATGGTCGCAGCCATGTAAAGCGTTCTATTACGTTCTAGTATTCGCAAACTTGAGCCTCATTTGTCACTGTCATAGGGATCGAACCTTATGTAGCCTTTCGTAATTGGGATTTTCTTAAAGTACAACATGTTGATGAAGCATTTATTAGGCCAGTTGATGCGTCACTTATGTTTTTCGTACACAAAGACGTTCACCATGAGTGACACATCAGCTGGTTTGATAGATGATTCATATGTAAGTTTGTCGTTATATTAAGTTTCATTGGATGTTGTTGGAATTTGTGTAATAAGATTTACAGTGCATATGCTACATGGTGGCAACGCAATGTACACTATTTGCAGCCACAACAAATGTCTTTTTTTATAGACAGGCAATGATGAACTCGAAAAGTTTGCATACAGCTTTGATGCGTTACATGTACGCAAGGCAACATGAATTGCTTGCAGCCACAGTTATCGCATCATGTATTATTCATTGCTTACTTACCTGAGCCTCGACCTTATGTGTGTTTATTTCACTATTTCGTATATCATGTTTTATCACACATCGTTTACCGGCCACGATAAACACTTGGCAAAATTTAGTGGCATTTCATGTATAAGTTAACGACCTAACAGAAAAAAGTTTTCATGTATAAGTTGATGACCTAACAGAAAAAAAGTCGACAGCATGAGACAATGTTCATCGGGATGTTGTTCGGTGGTTAATATGTGTAGTCGATTCCACAGAAACATCCGACAACAGGTTATGAAATAAATTAGACATCTCAGTATACGGCCCGTGACGGGTTATGGTCTCTGCCTATAGTTATTAAAAATAAAGTCGGATAACGAAGCCGCATGGAAGCCAACAGCTCAAAAGTTAAGTATAAGCTTAACGTATTGATAATCCATCATTTTCTTTTGGCTATTTCTAATAACATTATGTGTTTTGATTTTATAGTGTGATGCCAACCGCAGGTAACTAATAATCTGACAAACGTACTTGGTTGTGTGCACGAGGCAAAGGCGATAAACCATATTCGACACACATTTGTACACACAAACGATGGCAAGGTACGCCTCTTCAACGCTTGACATGTCTACTACTTTTAAAAGTATACTTAATTTATATAATATCTAATTTAGACTTTTGTGTTTTCCATAGGTTTCTATATCCCTTCCTATTCACTCTAATGGCTTCGCGCGAAACTTTACGGTTTTAATTACTCTATTGGTTCATCAGCACTCACCAAGTATCTGATACACCATTTGAGAAAATCTAACGCAATATGGGTGGAACTTCAAGTTTGGTGTTTGAGCTTATTGTAAATACGATTCACTAAACTGCAGTGTCAAACACGGCCAGAAAACTTCAACCTATAGGCAATGAAGATAGAATGACATTTGTGAGATCCCTATTGATACTGGCGTGTGAAATCGGCATGTATCTTGGCAAGGTAGCACCAACAAAGTAGTATTTGCAGCCATGGCGTGTCGAACACCTTTCTATCCGGATCCGCACTTGCAAATATGTGCCATTAAGTTCTTTGGGTGTTGACTGCTTACTTGGACACAGATATGATCTTTTGAATATCATTGGGGTTTTGACACTGAACCCGACAATGATGATAATGGCAATCTGAGCCTTAGTTGTATCTGTTTTGTGATGCACATCGATTCTTGAGCAGCTTATCAGCGTCTAGAACATCATATGAGATGCCCTATGCGCGGATAAGCTGTTGAATAATAAAAACACGTCTTTAGTAAAATGTATTAATGTTCCTAGCAACAAATATATCGGACCTTACGGAGTCCTTTTAAGCGTGGTTATTCAATAATGACGCGGCAACGACAGTAACAGCCATAAATACGGATTTGTCTTTTGATACGTTGTGTTCGTGTTGAACCGAGAATGAAAAGAACAGGCCATGCCACTAAATAGAGTCGCCATCTCTTCTTTCAATTTCCGTTCATACACCAATTTTGCGTATCAAAACAAAAGTACGTTTATGACTGTTACCACCGTTGTCGCCTCAAATCGCAATGAACACGCAACAAATCTTTTATTATCAACGTCCCGCCACGAAGCGCGGGTTGAAATCCTCGTTGATATGAATTGTGAGTACAATTGAAGGTTTGCAAAATTCGAAACAATTGAAAATATAGAAACCTAACCTCATTGAAAGAAAAACAAAAACAGCAATTGAAATAGTTGAAACTACTTAAAATTTGACTATTGAAAAAACATAACCTAAAGCTTCATGAATCTTCATCATCAAAAGAAGACACAAATGCTTGCTTACCGATGACTAGACTTAATGGCTCGAACATAGATCGAAAGATGAAAATGGTAGACTTCCAACGCAAAACAAACAAAAACTCACATACCAAAACCACCGAACACAAACACAAAGACCACAAGATAAAAGGCAATAACACCTACAGCCAACAATGAGACGGTTCGAACAGATTCTTGAAAACCGAGTGTTGAAGCAACCAGTGAGTTGAAACGACGGTAGAACCCAAATGGGTGGTGGTTTTACAAGAACTATGTATGAAAACACGGATAGGCCTGTAGACAAGAGACTTGATAGATGAAGCACCCATGTTCGAGAGATATCAGAAGTTTTGGTTATGTTTGTAAAAAGATTACCTGAAAATAGATATTGAAAGTTGAAAGAGGCTAGGTTTCATGGTGAGCCCTCCGGACCACGGGCGTATAATCCGTAAAACCATGATTAACAAAAAAAGAAAAAAAAAAAGAAACGAGATCTAAGAATTAAAATGTATGTACTTTGAAACCCACTTTCAAAAAACATTTCCAACGAATTGTCATCTGAATGTTAATGAAATTACCGCAGGAATGGCATTAGTCTTTCAAACTTTTCTAAGCATGCCACACATTGATGTTTGGTAACAAAGTAAAAACATTAGAAAAATCAGATGACAATCTCTAAAGGTTACAGCTTGCAAGATGAGCTCCCAGGTTACCAAATATGCAAAAAGTACCATACACAAATTGCATTTAGACACCCATCTATACAAATTACAAATCATACCTAAAATACGCAAATACATATCTGCAAAGCTATAGTTTGTGCTACAACAAACCAAGAATACACTGAAAAATACATTTTCTTTCATCATCAACCTTAGTAGATAAAAACCTATACATATGCTACAAAGCTAGAAAAACAAAGTAAAAAAACCCGACGAGATGGAATAACAAGCAGGGCAGAAAAATTAATCAACTCTTAAGGATGGTTTCCAGTGCTTCAAAGAATAACGGGGCCATTTCGGGGCTTGGAGTTTTAACGGCACATTTAAGTCCAGGAACACCAATAACTGCTGTAAGTTCAATCAAGAAAGGGATGCCTTTTGGGATTTTGGCTGATAGATACAAGACGTCCTGGCTGGCGTTTTTACGTTTGGCAATAAAAAACATGTTTGAAGAAGATAATTGTTCAATGGTTGTATCAACATTATTTATCAATACACCTGGAATGTCTCTCGAGACTTCATTGGAATCGGGTATTGACTTCCATGTCTACAATCACAGTAAAAAAACTCGGAATTTAATTTGATAATTAAGGCATTTTGCAGACTTAAAGGCTATTGTACTGTTCAGAGCAGAGGTGGCAATACAGATTCAGGTCATATTGTAATTCACAATCAGTCACACAGGTGAAACTACTATAAATGGGTCAAAAGTCATTTAAGGAATATATTTATTAGTCTAAAACGTCCTAGATCAATCAATTAGAAAACCAAGTTCGATTATTATTGTATAATATAATTCAAGAAAATTAGACATTGGTATACTCAGCAAGTCTTAAAGTCACTATATCAGATGAAAAAAGAGGAACACTTTTTATGTTTGAGGCCAAATCTAACAGTAATGTGTTGTAAAATCACCAAGATTTTTCTACATGTAGATATGCTATAAACATAATAGCTATGAAAACAATATGCAAGACTTCTTGAACCATCCTACATGTCTTTTTATTGCAAATAAACCACCATACTTGTAAAAATGGGTAACTGGATCAAAATGCAAAACAAAAAACTACAATTGCCAAAAGAAATCAGATTTGCAAGAGCTTGTGAAGGATAGTTTGCACAGCAAGCCGAACACTGGTTCAAATAATGACACTAAAAAATCATCAATTTTTAGCAGCAAAGGCACTAGCACATTCTACTCTACACCTTTCTAAAACACCTTGGTCGACATTACGAGTTGATCCCACAACTTAGTCTGTTTTATTGCGCCTCTACAGTTCATTATATATTGTGCTTGTGGACAAACAGAATAAAATTATAATACTATATTACCTCAAGGAAGGTGGCACGTTCCATTCTTCCGTCCTCCATGAACAACACAAGCAATGAGATCTTATCATTAAAGTACCAAACAGGCTGTTGATTATTTTTTACAGCAATCTGTAAAAGTGAGTTTGGGGGACCCGGTGCTATATTCTGAAACAAAACCATAGGAAGAAGGGTTCTTTCGGATGTTCCTGGTTGCACTTGTGGTACCTAATTAAAATTTATAAAATAGGTGTATTATCATCACAACACCAAACAAGACATTGCAAGGAGTGAAGGTTATTAGATATAATCATAATGGGTACCTGGAGGGGCCCACCAGCAGCAAGACCAAATGTATTCTTGTTGAACTGAATCATAAATCCATCTAATGGAATTTGTGTGTTGTTCTTAAACATTATGCTGTAAAATATCTGACCATCTCTTCGTACCATTTGAGCACTGATTTCTAGTCCTTGACCAGTTGCAGCAGGTAATAATATAGGTAATGGAGGCCTGCAAAAAAAATGTGGGTGGGCTCTAATTTTGTTTTTTGTTATTGTATTTTGAAACCAAATGTTCATGTATCATTCCAATTAGACAATCCAGATTAGTATAGGTGGCCAAATGAGCAGGTCAAGACGGATTTCGATCATAACATGTTATTTTAATGCAGGTCAAAATCGGTTGTATCACAAACTTACATTGCCCCTTTTTTCTAAAACTCTATATATGACTAGAAAAACAATCTTATTGAAATCTTGATCTAATTTTCTTATTTAAACTGATCCATAACAAATAGTTTAACGCGGGTCAAAACACCCTAAACATTATTATTCGTTTTCTTGAACTTTATATTTAACTAGTGCATCAAATATATGATATGAAAGTTAAAATCCAAAATTTTTATATAAGGCAAGCTAAAAGGGCCTTAGTGTTTACTTCTTGCAACTTTCGGCTACTTTTTAACAATAAACCAAATTTTGACCTGGTAAAATATAAGCTGTATACACCAGCTTCTAGGCTGAAATAACCACATCTGGGTGCCTGCCATACTTACCCTGTAGGCTGTACCGGCTGATCAACTGATACAATGGCACTATCTCCGCCAGCATCACCATCAAGACCCATAAGATCGAGTAAATCTGGCACAGGAGCAACAGGTGCAGGAGGTGCTTCTTTTGCTGTAGCATATTGCGGTGATGCACCATTATCAGCAATATGTGCTGCTGATGTTTCAGAATATCCTCCTTCACTTCCCTCAGGGAACTCTTCTTCTTCTGTTTTCTGTAGGGTCCGCACACAGGTGACAAATGTTTCAGGGGGCTTGTGATACACAGAAGATAAAGTAGCAATGTTCGCAAGCAGCTCATCAAGAAGAGATGAATCAAGCTGGTTTGAGTCATCACTTATCACCGGTTTTTCAGCTAGAACAACATCTTTTGCGGCCTGATACAGTAAACACAATTCAGGTATGTCAAAACTCGAGAATCAATATGGGTTTGGGAGTATGGGAATCCTCAACCACATAATACCCTCAAACCAAGGTGAAAACAAACCTCGGGATCGGTTGAAAGAAGACGCCAATATATGTAAGCACGATCTCTCAGGTCGGGGTTGTCTGTTTCCACAGTGGCGTTATTCAAAACAACCTACAGAGACGAGTATTCATTAAAAAAAATATGTATATATAAATACAGAACTATATCATGAGAGCTATATGGCAACATGCTTTCAAGACAATCATATAGCAGAAAGGATTACCTGAATCATCTGTTGGGGCCCTTCAGTTGGCTTCTTTAAGAAAAGTTTGACCGTTGCAGTCAACAACTGCAACTGGACTTGTGCAGGTTCTTCAGGGAAAGTCTCTAAGAAGCTTTCAAGAAGTTCATCAGCGTTATCAATTCTTTCCGCATATTCACCAATTATCCAAATCATTGATGCCTGTAATATAATTAAATGAAAAGAATCAAGTTACACTTACTAAGTTTCAACAGATGACAATTCAAGTAAAAATCATTCATAGTACCTTGGCCTCCGGTTCATCTAATGTGTCCAAACTCTCACAAAGTGTGGCAATTATAGATTCATAGCTGAATATAGAGATCCAATTGAAAGTTATAATCTCGAGTCGACTAAACAATCTTGGTTAGCAATAGTGGTTACAATTTCAGTAACTTACGTATTGGGATATCTTCTGAATATATCTTTGATAACAATAATAGCTTCCTGGACAACATAATTAACTTTAATTTTAATCAATTCTAGAAGAACACTAATGCATCGTTCAGCTGCTCTTTCTAATTTAATAGCACAACGCCCAATAGCACGAACAGCTTTTCTGACAAAATCCACATCTACTTCTGTAGCATATTCTTTAAACTCCAATAAGACCTGATCTGTATTTCTATCTGAAGCAAGTTTAATCATGATCTCTAACTTTTCCATCTTCACATAGATTGGATCGTTGTACTTGCAAAAGAACACCTACAAGATAAATCAATGTTACTGTCTCCATTGACCAAGCCAACCAAAAGAGCATATGCTGAATGATTATACTAGGGATCCCTTATAGTATTATTTGATACCTTAATTTCATGGGCAAGGATTGTGGGCCGCCGTTGTATAATAAGGTTAATGTTCCTCAATGCAACGTATTGTATCTCAGGTTCTGCAGAGAGTAATGTTACAAGTGGAGGAGCCATTTTCTTGCACAGATTCCGGACTACGTCAGGACTAGTGATGAGTTCCATTTGTTGCAGGATCATCTGCCAAAAGATTTATAATAAAAATTAGGATTATGAGAAATACGAAATCAAATAGATAATAAATTAACAGGAAAAAATTACCTTAACAGCTGAAAGAACTACAGCACAATTTGCATGTTGCAGCCTTGGAGTAACTCGCTCTACAATATTTTCAGCTTCACGTGCATCAGCTGCTTTGTACTTGGAAAGAGCATCTAATATGAAAACTTGACCCCACCTGAATTATATTAAAAAATGAGTTTCAAGTACAGTAGCTATATCGCAGAGAAAAACAGGTAGAGGTGGCAATTACATCAAGTGTACTTAGAAATCGGTCAATTTTGTGTGTGTTTTATTTCAAACTGTAGATATAAAAATAAAGATAAAAGGGGAGCACGTCAAATGGCTTGAAAGTCGCCTAAAGTTTATATATAATTCATACAACCCTTAAATCGTTAGATTCAAATATTCAGACTACTACCGTCATGATACTGTTCCTCATATCACTATTTATCCATCAACTGTTTTTGAAAGAGAAAAATAAATTGTGTGTGACCCAACCCATACTAAAAATGACACATTTCAGCCAAAACTCGTATCTGGCAATATGCAACGACCAAGAAAGTAATGGATCATCAACTAAAACGCAATATAACAGTTTAAGCACATGACATATTGACACTTAAGGAAATAATGTACTTAAGAAACACACTCACTCGGTGCATTCGTTGAGAGCTGTAAGCAGCTTTGACAGAGTATGGGTAGTGACCTCAAAGATGGGTGTAGTGCTGTTATCTTGAATTTCAGCAAGAGCTGCAACAGCATTTGCTACTACCATAGGATTATTATCAGATATCAGATCCTTGAGAGCGTCCAGAAAACCTCTATCTTCAACTAATTCAGCATTGATGTCAAAAAGTTTAGCAACACATATAGCTGCTGTTTTCCGAACATAAGGATCGTCGTCCTGGGGATAAAGGTTAGAAGAACTTTATTCATCCAGTAACTAATATATAGATGAAGATTCCAAATGGAAAGGGAAAATAATACTAACCTTGAGACACCTTTGGAGGGGATCACAAAGATACTCTGTAATTTTATCAACTCTGATGCATCCCATTGTGCGAACAGCCAAAGCCCGAATTAAAGGATTCGGATCTTGCGTATCCTGTAACAGACATTTAATGCAATCCTCGTTGAAAATAGTTCAAGATAAACTGGTCTTGTACTTATGGCATGTTATCTATATACTTTTAATAGATCATAAACAGGAGTTATAACCAGATATTTGCAAGCACAAAGCGATAAACATTATATTTTTTCTGGATTGTAAGGCCATGTCATGCATGACTAGTCATATCCAACATTTCCCTCAACATTAGGTGCAATGCTCAACTTGTTTTCATGGTTAAAAAATGTGTTTAGCTTTTCCAGAAAATCCCTTTAGAGTAGGAATTAATGAATATGCAAGAAATGCAACAAACAAGAACAACAAAGACAATTCTTTAACGGTGAAGTCCACTAGAAACTATAAAGATAGCAACCCCACCCTCAACTTATAGGACTTCAGAACATGAACAGCCTATGTCTAAGTAATCCCATGTAAAAGCAACTCCTACAGACTACAATATATTCCGCTCGTTCAAGTGTCTATTCATTACTTACCCCATGTCAAAGTTAGCCTAACCCTCCCCCTCTGATATGGCTTCCTCGCGGTTCAGGTATAGTCTTCTAACCAATTTGTTTGAATGGCAATCATTATGTTGATGTGAAAAGAAAAATATTTAACTTCTTACCTTCACAAAGGTATTAACTGCCAGTATAGCCAGGTCAGGCTGACTTTTAGCATAATTGATGAGATACAAGTAAACAAGCTTCTTAAGTTCCAAATTTTCGGTCTGCATACAGTTTAAGACGTCTGTGAAAAGTGATGACACGTCCTTCCCAACTGTCATAGCTGCAATCACCTTTTTAACCGCATCTTTTCTCTTATCCTGAACCACAGAAAAATTTCATCAAATTAATGAGCTTAGATAACCCAAACTATCCATCATGAAGTCCAATGTGATACTTATATAGTCATGCAGTATGAAGCAAATATTACTATGAGAATCTTTAAATAGACCCATTCCATACCCGGCCCAGCAGGATAGGGTATGTTGTTGTGAAATAGATGCTTTACTATCTCTGTGATTCATTTAGCAGACAGTGGAAGGACGCTACTCATGTCCAATATATCTAGCATGATGCAGCCAGTAATAGAAACAAAATGATTGTTGTCATTGTTGTTGTGGTATACACATCCAGTGATCCAACCCGCAACGCGAAAGTATACCATCAAAGTTCATGCAAGAGCAACTCATGCACATATAACTAAGTCTAATACATATCTAAAGAATTATTTACAGCAGCCATGATTTAGACAAAGCACTGGTAAATAAAGAAGCAGCAGCATAGTTTCATCTTTATTCACTGGCTAAATGCTAGCCCAACCATCTTTTTTAACGTACCAGTAGTTGAAAGAAACATTCCAAAAGGAAGCACGCATTGGACGATAACTGAAACTATTCCAAAAAAATGTATACTCGTTTTAATGTATTCTACTCAGTAACTCAAAGTAATGATATTTCCATTTCAAGATAATGGAGACTTTTCAAAGTTCCTAAGAGCATAGATGCAACGGTTTCAAAATCAAAATCATCGTATAGCTCGTTCGTAGTTTATATTATTTGTTTTTCACCCCCTAGAATCCTAGCAGAAATGTTACTTGCTCACAAAATTACATTAATAAGCAAATTCTGCCCAAAATGCAAACCTATACAACTTTTGAAAATGGAAGTACCGGCATGTGAAGTAAACAGTGATTGACAAATTGACATCTAAACTAATCAAAACTATAACTCTTTTGTCTAAATCTTCTATACTTGAACTAGTTGATTACGACTCTGTATGTATCGACAAGAATGTAATTAGCTAGTGCAACCACACTTATGTGATACAAGAGTGCTGTAGGTTAGGCATAACTTAGATGTCAGCCGCCACTGTTCACATCATATACCAGTACCTTCATCTATAAATTCTAAAGGTTCGTAATTTTGGGTGTTTTTGCTTCATTTCATTAATGTAAACCAACATACTATGTGTGATTGTATACAACAACTAAGTCAAACTATTAACCATATGATCTTTGGTTCCGATTTAAAACACTGGTTTCCTATTCTTGAAACTACAAAAATAACTCCATTTTTCAGATTACACCAAAAAATGCCTTAAGATGCAAACTTGAAAAAATATTAGGTAGTTAACATCTAACTAATCACCTAAGCACAACCACAATAAACTATAACTAAATTTTCAGTTGATCTCTTAATCCTAACAGTATATTTTGATAGACCTGGAATGATGACTGTAAATTTCAATCAAATCACAAAACCTAGATAATAGGAGAATAAGATTAGACCGATTAACACAGCTACAACAAATTCCTCAGATAGAGACAAAAAAAAAAGACGAAAAAAAATAATATTGTGCTTTGTATCTCAAAAGAAAGATCTAGAGACAAAATTATTAATGGACCTTTTACTGAGAAGGGCTTTACATCTAGCATGTTGAACCTGAACTAGAGAAAGAATGAGTGCTCTCATTGTTGTGGTATATTTATCATCCAACCCACTCCCTAAAGAATACCATCTAACTCGATGCTAGAACAACTTATGCATATACTCATTACTGATATGGATCTAAAATAAGTGTTTGCAACACCGGTGACTTATATCAGAACACTGGGAGTAGCTAAACGCTGACCCTACCCCCTCTTTTTCTAAAGCTCCACCACCTATGTGAAACATTGCAAAAAGAAGCACACCAAGGGCAGTGAAACCTTGGGTCATGATGGAAGGCATTTATACTCATTCAAAGTGGTTAGATTTCCTTTCATTTCATGAAATTACTTTTCATAGTTCCAAGAGCATGAAAAACAAGGTTCCAGATGAAAAGTGAAAACCAAACCTCATGTAGTTCACAATTTGACTTATTTGTTGCTCTCATCCCATAAGCCTAGCACACATGTTATGTACTGACATCACACAAAAGAAGCAAAAACACCCCAAAACGCAAACCACCCCAAAACGCAAACCGAGAGAACTCATTAAAAACTCAGGTACCTGCCTGTTGGGTAAATAGTGGAGTAATCGACACCTAAGCTATTGCAATACATAAACATTCTTTTCCCATTTCCCTTGTACGTTGTACCAAGAAGGGTGCAATCAACTACAAGTCTGCGACTACACAAAAGTCATACAAGAGTGTTCCAATCACTATTTATCTTCAACTTCTGTGCCAGCATTTTCAAAAATTCCCTCGATCTGCAGTTTTGAATATTTTTTCTTCTTTTTTGTGATAATGTGTGTCAAGATTCAAAAAGTGAGACCAACACATAACTTTTACAACGAACCACATGATATTTAAATATGACTTAAACATTCTTTTCATACTCTTACGAAACTACAAATAATCCACATTCAAGTTCCATGATAAAAACAAAAAAGCAAACCCCAACCACAATTGCTAACAACTATAACAAAATTTGCATTCAGAGTCTATTTCAATATGATACGCACCGGATCGATAATAGAATAAAGAGAAGAAAATAAACAAGATAGATGATTTATGTTAATGGGATAAACCGACCCCCCGATGGTTTATATTAATGAGATAAACCGACCCCCAAATTGATTATGCAAATCAACTATTAATTATCATTCAACATAATAAAAGTTACATCCCTAATGGACCTATTTATAGATTTCTAAACAAAGACTCCATTCCTAATAAAACTCTAATTCCTAATCATGATCTAATAAAATAATACTAATAACTATCTAGTAACTAGATAAATACGAGAATAATAATATGAATCATATCATTTCAATAAATATGCCATAATAACAAAATTTCAAGCAAATTATCAAACTTACGATGCCCTAGAAAATATAATATCAAATCAGTAAACACCATTACACAGAATTTGTTAGATAAATCTATAGATAATATTATTGATGATGAACCTTGTACTGAGAATTGAGCTCGTGCTTAAGTTCAGGGAATTCTCCTTTCTTAGTTGTGGAGAAGTATTTAAGATCGTGACTGCTCATGTTTTACGGAATTATGGTGATAGGTTTTCATACATTGGTTAGTGAAAATGGTGATTTGATAAAACAAAAATGAGTTTTGAAAAGAACCGTGCATAAAGTATCCTACTAAGGGTAATTAGATTTCATTTTTTTTAAATTGAGAGAAAGGTTCCTAAGAATATGGAAACTAAGGTTCTAAATCAGAACCAAAGATCATAAAACTCATACTTTGACTAATTTAATGTTAACGTTCTAGAATCCTATCAAAACTGAGAGAAAGGTTCCTAAGAATATGGAAACTAAGGTTCTAAATCAGAACCAAAGATCATAAAACGCGTACTTTGACTAATATGTTAACGTTCTAGAATCCTATCACACATATAATACATATGACATGTTCTCAATTACATCCAAGAAGCAAAATCACCCCAAAATGCCAACTGATAGAATATTTTCAAGATGCAAGTACTGATATGCAATGGTAAACAGTGACTGACATTTACGCTATTACAAAATTATGACACTTTTGTCTATATCATCTATAGTACTCTAGTTAACTACAACACTATGTATGTGTGTACACGAGTATATGTAACTAGTGTAACTGCACAAAAGTGGGACCATCACTTCGTAGGCTAAGGCTTGCATGAGCTCAGATAAGACAATCGCTGAAACCTTCCATCTCAGTAACTTCATTTTAAAAAAAATCCAACGGTTACACTATGGGTGCCTTTGCTTCAAGCAACAAATAAGTCAGACTACGAACCATACGCTCCTTACTTCTAATTAAAAACCTTAATTTCCAAACTCTTACGAACCTCGAAACATCTTCATATTCCAAATTACACGCAAAAACACCACCGTAAAGCACAAACCTACAAAAATACTACTAATCAAAATCGAACTTATTACCTAACCATAATTACCAACACCCATAACTAAATTTTATGCATTTCAACCTATCTGGCATAATGACAGTAAATTCCAACCAAATGTAACAAACCGACATAACCCTGTACGATCATATCAATAACCAAAAGTACAATAACTATGTGACATGGATCTGTAGATAAATAATTGTTAAAGAACCTTGTACTGAGAATTCAGCACTTCTTTAGGTTCAGGGATTTCTCCTTTTTTCTTTGTTGAGAAACATTTTGAATCATGTCTTCTAATGAATTCCAATGATGGATTTTCATACACTGGTGAGTAAACATAGTGATTTCATTACATGAGATGGGTTTCGAGGAAAATTGTGCTTAAAATATTCTACTCACAGTAATCAGATTTCCAGTTTATAAAAATGGAGAGACTATTCAAAGAAAGTATGGAAACTAAGGCTCAATCTGAGATCATATAATTCATACTCTGAGTTATTCATTGGTCACGTCCTAGGATCCTAGCACACATGTTACATGCTCTTAAATTACATCAAAGAAGCAAAAACACCCAAAAATGCAAACCAGTAAACTTGTTCATGTTCAAAATGAATATACAGGGATGTAAGAGATATAATGATTGACAACGACCATAATATCTACATTTGCACTAGTAAATTACAACTTTATGTATGTGTAGACATGAATGTCATGAATGTCATGAACTAGTGTACCAACCTACAAGTGGGACAATCACATTGTAGGTTCGCAAATGCTTACGATAATCACTAATACACTAACACCTCAGTACTTCCATTTTAAAAATATCTCACGGTTTCCATTTTGGGCATTATTGTTTCATTTCCGTGATTCAAGACCAAATACTATATGTACTAGTGATTAAACACCAAATACGTCAAACCATGAGCCATATGATCCTGACTTCCAACTTAAAACTTTCCAAACTCTTAAAAACCTCGAAACATCTCCACATTCCAAATTACACGCAAAAACACCGTAAAACACAAACCTTAAAAAACACTAACCACACTTACCCACACCCATAACTAAATTCAACTTCTTTCAACACATTTAGCATAATGACAACAAATTCGAACTATATAACAAACTGATACGAACCGGATCGATAATAGAATAAAAAGAAGAAAATAAACAAGATAGATGGCTTATGTTAACGGGATAAACCGACCCCCCAATTGATTAACAATCAATACTTCATATTCATTCAACATAATAAGATTACAACCCTAATCATCTATATATAATAATCCTATTCTTGTAGAACAAGTCGGATGGCAATCTTTACCTAAATAAAACATATCTAGTAAATAAATAAAACTATTTTAATACTTATTTAATATCAATTCCATAATTAATTATTCCAGATCGTATCACAAACCCACAAATAATCACAAGTAGTACAAATTTGTTATATATAGATGTAGGGGTGAGCATACCGGACCGTCGATCGGATCGGACCGGAAGACCGGACCGACCGGACCGGACCGAAGGTATTTCGGTCCGGTCCGCGGTCCAGTATTTTGGACCAATTCGGTCCTCGGTCCGGTCGGTCCGGTCCGACCAAAAACCCGATGATAATGCCGTGTAGGACCGGACCGGACCGAAGACCGACCCGGACCGTACCATTTCGGTCCAGTCCGCGGTCCGGCATTATGGACTATTTCGGTCCTCGGTCCGGTCCGGTCTTGGACATATGCTCACCCCTATATAGATGTATAGATAAAGTATTATTAAATGATTACTACCTTGTACTGAGAAATGAGTTCTTCTTTGAGTTAAGGTATTTCTCCTTCTTTAGTTGTGGAGAAATTTTTTGAATCGAGTCCACTCTTTTAAATTTTTTGTTTCTAGTCATCCATTGTCACACAGTGTGTGAGAAGATGAAAATTGTGTGATTTTATGAAATTAGATGTCAGCGTCTAACTTATTACCAAATCACATGTACCAGCACCCATAACTAAATTTTACATATTCCAACAGATGCATTGTAATTACAACAGTTTTCAACCAATTAACAAACCCAGATAGCATAAGATCATATCCATAACAAAAATACTATACTTTGTTATACATAGATGTAGAGATAAAAAAATTATTAAAGAACCTTGTACCGAGAACTGAGCTCTTCTTTGAGTTCCTATTTCAAGTATTCTACTCATATTACTTAGATTTCCATTTTTTTAAAATGCAAGACTTTTTTAAATCCTAAAAGCATGGAAACTAAGGGTGTGTTTAGATGGGGAAAAATATCTCATTTTTCTAGGTCAATTTTCATTTGAGAATGAAAAAACTGAAAACTTGTTTAGTCGCACTTTTTTCTAATATTTTTCAAAAAAAGGAAATTCTCATTTTTCTAATTTATATAGAAAAACAGAAAATCACATTTTACTATTCTCTATTTCTAAAAGGAAAAATACAACTCCCATCTAAACATGTTTTCAAAATTCTCAACTCTTCTCTAGAGAAAAAAAACCTTTCCCTCCTCTAGGAATTTAAAAACAAAAAAACATGAAAAATTTTCTACAACTAAACACCACCTAAGATTCTAAATCAGATGCAAAGTTCATATAACTCATACCTGTGTTCACATCCTAGGATCCTAGCACACATGTTACACGCTCTCAAGTTACATCAAAGAAGCAAAAACACCCCAAAATGCAAAGCGTACATTTGTTCAAGACGAATATATATGGATTGACAACTAAGCTACTACAACACCTTAAGTTAATTACAACTTTATGTATGTGTGTAGACATGAGTGTAAATGTGTAATCAACTAATGTAGCTACCTAGAAGTGGGATAATGGTTCGCAAAAGCTTACGAGAATCACTAACACCCCAATACTTCCATTTCAAAAATATCTTTTGTTTCATTTCCGTAATTCAAGACCAAATACTACATGTACTAGTAACTAAACAACAAATACGCCAAACGCTCCTCACTTCCAATTTAAAACCTTAGGGTGTGTTTAGTTGGGGGAAAATATCCCATTTTTCCAAGGAAATTTTTCATTTGAGAATGAAAAAACTTAAAACCTCTTTAGTCGCACTTTTTTCCAATATTTTTCAAAAAAAACAAAATTCTCATTTTCTAATTTTATATAGAAAAATAGAAAATCACATTATTCTCCGTTTATTTTCATTTTTTAAAAAGGAAAAATACAACTCTCGTCTTTTCAAAATTCTCAACTCTTCTCTAGAGAAGAACAAACAGTCCCTTCTCTAGGAATTTAAAAACAGAAAAACATAAAAAAAATTCTACAACTAAACAGCACCTTAATTTCCAAACTTTTAGAAACCTCAAAACATCTCCATATTCCAAATAACAACATAAAACACAATTTCCAACAGTATAGAACAAATAATCACAAAGTAGTAAATTAAATATTTGATCTATAACCTTGTACTGAGAATTGAGTTCTTCTTTGAGTTCTGGGATTTCTCCTTTTTTTGTTGTTGAGAAATATTTTGAATCATGGCCGCTCATTTTTTCTGGTGATCGGTTGTCACACTGTGGGTGTGTCAGAAAATGAAAATGGTGCGAGTTTATGGAATTATAAATGGGTTTTGTACGGGACCCGGTTGTGATCAAAAGTGTTTTGAGACTAGTTGGATATTATTTTTTGCTCTATTGAATATTGTTTTTTCTTGACAGATTTGATTAAGGGTAAATTACACAGTTGGTCCCAAACTCAACCCCGTTTGCCCGTTTGGTCTCCAGATAACGGGGACTCTCATACGGGGTCCCTATTTGACATTCTAGTTATCCATTTGGTCCCTGAAGCTCCGTTATTGGTAACGACGGTTATCTTCGTCGTTATACTTGCCACGTCGCCCTTTTGTTGAAGGGCAGAATCGTCATTTCACAATTATTTTTGGTTGCGTCGTTGGTCCCTCACTCTTAGTTTACTACAGTACGTTTACTGTTTCAGTTTTTGTCGTTTAGCGTTTGCGCGTTTAGTCCCTCACGTCTTTTTTTATTTTCCCTCCTTTTTCCTTTTCGCCAAAACACCAAAGTAGCGAGAGATATGCCCCATTTTGGACTTTAGTTGCATGTAATTTACAAAACCAAACAGAGTGATTGACATGTAAAAGTAAAACTTAACAATACATATTACTGCAAAAATTAAAAGATTACAATTTTAACTAGGCATTCGACAGACCCGAAATACCCAATGGCCTAATTTTAACATCAAATTCTAACAACCATTTTAAGACTGATAATCACACACTTGCAAGAGACGGAATGAACTCATAAAGGTTAGGATCAACTTCAAAAAGTGGAATGAACACAACCGCATCATCATCATCCATTTGATTAGATCCAATATCAAAGATCTCAGTGTTAGTTTTTGATATTAGGTTGTATTTTACAACCTTTCCGGATAAGTTTATCACCACAAAAGCATCATTTTCCCCTTCTCCCAAATAAATACTCCAAACACTTGTCCGAATCGACCATCTTTCAGGAAGTGGATTCATTAATTGCTCAATATTAACAAGATATCTAACTGACCACATGGAAGACCCTTTCATCATCTCGTAGATAGTAAACTCTGTAGAGCCAATATCATCTCTGCATACAAGAAGAAGACACCCACATAATTCAAAAATTTTCCCTTCAAGATGCAACATATGAGGTATTTCCATGAGTAGTAAAATTAGATCATTAATAGGTCCACCAAAAGACTCTAAGAAGTTCCTTCCCCTATGCGACCCATGAGCAATTTCTAAGCTTGTCATAATTGGATGGTCATGGTCTTTCATATTTAATTTACAATGCTTAAGCTCTCTATTCAGCCCCTCTAGCCAATGGAAGGCGTCATTCCAATATATTGCACTTTCAAAATGATCAAAACTGAAGTAGCTGAACCTGTCTCTGCAGAAGCTCTAATTCCCTGTCTCTAAAGAGTAAATATGAATCCAAGTCTCACCAGCTTCGCCTCCAGCTTGCACCACTTTGTAGTGACTTGATTTTCTAGAATCAAAGGCCAATCTAAATACACCACTGCTGAAAAAACATGAATCAACACGCAAGTAGTAATTTGGTTACGGAAGCCTTTTAAACAAATTTGTGGATGGATTATAGACGTAATAAAAAACAGGTCATGCCGAACCACTACACAGAAGCAAACCATTGCAAGACTGCAATATCCTAACATGATCAACTTCTTCAGCGGAACCAAAAGAGTGATCCATAGTGGATTTTTTTGAGTTAAGACTCGAATCTAACGACATAAAATCACATTCAAATAAAGATCTAAGATGATTAGTAAAAATACCAGCAGGAGGATCAAGGTTAGGGATTTTCCTGCGTCTATCAGTGAAATTAGGGGAAGTGAGAATTTGTAGCCACTGTTTTAATACGGTTGTAAATAGATGAATACAGAGAATAGGTAATCAGATTAATATTTCAGTCAGAAGGTCGTCGTTTGTAAAGACGAGATGTGGTTGTGCAGAGTTTTCTCGACCACGTTTGCTGTGAGTTTGCGACATCATCGCTAAGTTGTTACCGGAATTATTACTAAAATGGAATACAAACAGTGTGTTATATCACTTTGGGAACACACCTGTCTGACTCATCATTAAATAGGGAATACGGCGCAGGGACGAAATTTGGAATGCAAGTATTTTTAGGCAAAAAACAAACACACCCTAAACTATCTTTGGATAGTTTAAACTATCACCGTTGGTCCCTTAAATCAAACACAGCTTTGGATACTTTGAGTTGTAGTATTGAAACTGGTATTATACTGGACACCACTCAAATTGGACTTGTAAAAGTCAAACATATCAAAACATAGTAGCACAACACTTCAAGCAACATTATTAAAGTAGACATAAGATACATTAGCAAAAACTTAGATTTTTGAACATAAAGTGTTACATCGCCTACCATTGAAGGTATGATCGAACAACCAAAAAGGTAACTAATTCATACATTGGTAACTAAATGAGTTAGGCATTAGACAGACCCGTCAATACGTAATGGAGTAATTGTAACAAACATTTGACAAATCTGTATTCCTCAAACACTTGCAAAAGACGGAATGAACTCATAAGGGTTATGAGCAACTTTATAAGCTGGAAACAACTCATATTCATCATCCATTTCATTTGAACCAATATCAAAGATCTGACTGATAGTCTTTGACATGATGTTGTATTTTACAACCTTTCTGA
Source organism: Tanacetum coccineum (assembly GCA_026074375.1). Taxonomy (NCBI): domain Eukaryota; kingdom Viridiplantae; phylum Streptophyta; class Magnoliopsida; order Asterales; family Asteraceae; genus Tanacetum; species Tanacetum coccineum. The sequence continues at coordinate 36,451 of BQNB010056019.1, forward strand.
ATATATTGATTACCAAAAAAGAATCCTTTTCCCTTTCTGCCAAACCAATACTCCACACAGTAGACCAAATCGACCATCGATCGGGAAGTGGAGTCATAAATTCATCGGTATTAACAACGTACCTAACTGTCCACATAGGACACCCTTTCACCATCTCGTATATAGTAAACTCTTTAGAGTCAATATCATCTCTAGATACAAGAAGCAAACACCCACGCGACTCGAACAATCTCCTTTACAGATGCAAAATGACAGGTATATGTATTTGTATGAACATTGGATCATAACCACCTTCTCTAACGCCAAATGACTGTAAGAAGTTACTTCCCTGATGGAACCCATTGGGGATTTCTATCCATGAATGTTATAAGTTAATAAGTGTTCAATGTTCAATGTTTAGTTTTTTAGTAAACTATTAAAATGATGGTTACAAATTTAGTGAGTTACTTTTATTTATGGGTAAGAAGCTACATTAGATTATAAAACTATGACAATTATGTTATTAACAAATGTGCTATTTAAAATTTAAAAAATAGTAAATCTATTATTGCCTTTTATTATTTGCTTCTAATTACTATAATGTATTTTTCCATGTTTATAGTGGGTTAATATTTTTACCCACTTGAGTTGTATTTTCCAATTTGATTAAACCTTTACTTTGGCTTAATTTTTTCACATAACATTTTTAGCCTTCATTTCGCATGTTGATTGTTCTTAGTTAATTAATTCATCAACTCGGGCTTATTTACAACCTGATAACCTGAAACACGTGACCTAATATAATCCAATCCAAATCTCACTCGATAACCGATTCGGGTTGGGGGTCATTTTTACTAAACAAAATACCTGAAACAACCCGACCCAATAACACCCGTACGTACATACAATATATATGCACACGAAAGCATAACAAATTAACAAAGCAACAAACCCACTATAGATCATCATCTATGCATATACTAATCTCTTATTATTATTTAGTTATAACAATGATCATATGAAATAAGGAGAAAAAACAAGAAAACAAGTAGCCTGAATAAATAAAAAAACATTCAAATGAGAATAAAACAACAACACACTTGCACATATCAAACAATATACTGAAACGTACGCATGCATTGATTCTTGGCAATCCATCACATTGTAATAGTTATCGACTACAACATTGTCTCCCACATTATCATCCTTGCCCAACCAAACTACTCCATATATAAAATCCTTAAACGTCAAATTATAATTTTTTTTATAGTGATAGTCATCATTAAGCCTCTTCCAAAAGATTCCTATAATCAATTAACCAAACAAACTACAAATAAAACTACATGAAAACTTTTTAGATACACCACAACCATTTTCACAACAAAGTGAAAGCGGCAGCAAAGATCTCGTGAGATCCATAATCAAACACACCCACCCCCATCACCATGATCACACCTACTTTTGTTTCTGCGAACCGGCAACAGTGAAGGATGAGAGGTGATTAGAAAGAGAACCGAGAGTTTGGATAAAATGGGAGATGAGTTGTGTTTGTGCCTATGAAATTTATAATGTAACATCCATTTAGTTGTGCATTATGAGCATTAATTATAGATTTTAATCATCAAATTCTTTCATAGCACATTTGGTTTAAAAGTTCAAACGTATATTGTGTAAAAACCATTTAATAGTGCATTATATTAGCATTAATGATAGTTTATGTTGGTCAAATTCTTTCACGACACAATTGGTTCAAAAGTTAACGCATAATAAATCGGTGGTTACAAGTTTATTACGACTGTTACTTATTTTTATAGTAGAAACTTTTTAAAATTGAAAAATAAACTGTTATCCATTTTACTCTATTATTAATTTAGACTTCTTGCTTTAGAAATAAAAGGTATATATATGTTAACGTAAAAAGATATATACACTTTTTTCAATAATATGCACCGCTGTCGCTAGACGCGGGCACTCACAAACACGCAATACCGTCCATAAGGTTATTATTATGAAAAACTTATAATCGAAAGACAAACGTTCGTAAATTAAATTCGTTACACGGGTACCCGCCGCCGCAATCCTCTTATAAAAGATATCCCCCATCTATCCTTTTTTTTCTTTGATATGAGCAGAGAATTATTATTAGCTTTTTTGTTTTTGGGCTCAAAAAGAGTTGGTTCGTTTAGATAGTAGTTTATGAATTTGAGCCTTAATAACAACTACTATTTTAAGATTTGAGTTGAGTTATTTTGAGGACCACTTTTTCCTCACATACTGAAGGACAGATCTGGACCGTTGATTACATAGAATTTGATCAAATGATAAAAAACATGGAGGGACCAATATTGCCAAATTTTAAAACATGATGGAGGGACTAAAAATATAAATATGTAAACCAACCCAACTACCCCC
>BQNB010056020.1:0-17515 GCA_026074375.1 Tanacetum coccineum
TTTTTAGGTGATTTTTAGTGTTTCTACACGTTTTGTACTTTTTGCGAAATATGTGTTTTGTTTAAATTCTACGAAATATTACAGGTTTTAAGTCTGCGAAATATTACAGGTTTTAAGTCTGCTAAATATTACGGGTTTTTAGTCTGCGAAACATTACACATGTTCATTGTGCGAAATATTACACAGGTTCATTGTGTGAAATATTACACAGGTTGATTATGCGAAATATTACACAGGTTCATTGTGCGAAATATTACACAGGTTCATTGTACGAAACATTACATAGGTTTATTATGTGAAACATTACATTTTTCAAAAAAGGTTATTATCAACGGTTTTGTTGATAGAAATAATGCCTGAAAACATTATTAATATTTTTTGACCTCTCTACGTTTTGTTAATCACAAAATGTAAAAATGTTCAATGTAAAATTAAACGTAAACAAGTAATTAGTAATAAATTTTCATTTCGACAACTTAATCACTTAAAGGTATGAATAAATAAATGTTTAATGCATTTTATGATCAAAGAGATTTTTATTCAACCTTAAATTTTTTATAAAATGTTACAAACATTTTTATAACTTTTACAAAATATTTTTATATTTAAAAGAAATGTTTTATTCAAAATAAACATTTTGAATTCAAATTTTCTACCCAAAAATGGCTAGAAATGTTCCAGAAAACACCTCCCCTGAAAAAGACAAAAAAGGGAGTGTCCCAGCCTGGGCGATCCTCTTAATTATAAGGGCGGTCCCCTTAATTTTAAAGGGGCCGACACACTAACTAAGAGAGTCGGCCAGACAAAAACGCTCCCCAGTTTGCCTATAAATACTGGATTGTTCCCCACTGATTTTCTTACCTTTTGTACTTCTTTTCTGTCTAAAATCAGTTCACACATCTCCTATAATCATTTGATCATTTAATCTTAAGCTTTTGTTTCCAAGTGATTCAAGCTTAATTCCTCAAGTGTAAGAGAAGAATACTTCTTATCATCAAGTCAAGAAGTGTTATAGTTTAGTTGGTGTTGTTGTGAAGTTGTGTTATATTTTGTAAATCATTTGTGTATATTGTGAAGGTGTGTATTATAGTTGTGTATAATAGTTAGATTGTGGTGATATTGTAAGTATAGTTATATCGTGGTGATCTTTGCAAGTAGTGTTAAATTGGTGTGATCGTAGTATTGTCTAGGTGTAGTGAAGTTGTGAAGCGCAGTGAAGTTGTGAAGTGAAGAGAAGGTGTGTAGTGAAGAGAAGTAGTGAATTGTTGCGAAGTGGTTTGATTAGTATTTTAGTCCTGTTTGATTAGAACTCGACATTTGGCTTAGTGTCGGAAATTGGTGTAAGCTTAGTTGTGTATGGATTTTTCCGCCTAAAGGGAGTTTGTTGATATAGTGAAGAGAACTCTTGAGTTTGGTGCTCGGGGAGTAGAGTAGGGCGAAGAGGTGCTTCGTTACCGAACCACTATAAATCCTTGTGTTGTGGTTTGGTCTGTCTAACTCTTATCTCTTGTCTTTCATAATATTTATTTACTTATTTGTATTGTTCATATTGTGCACATATTGAGATCACATAAAAGTCGATCTAATTTTTTAAATAAACAATACATTAACTTAAAAGGGGGGTAAAATACTATTCAACCAGCCTTCTAGTTTTCCAACATAGCCCTGTCATAAGAGGACTAATGGTGCAAAATAATATAATTTTTATGTGGAATAATTACCTAATACCCATACACTGACAATAGTGGGACTTAAGACCGGTCATCCCTTGGGACCAAACACGCCCCAAAATGACCACTCCCATGACCATTTTCATCGATTTTAAAAACGGGAGACTGAACGGGGTTAAGTACAGGAACGAGCTGTGTAATTTACCCTAATTATTTATATAAATATAAACAATTATATAAAAAGCATGTTACTCTTTGTAATAAATAAAAAACTTAAAAAAGGCAATAAGGTAATGAATGAAACATTACTTGTTGAATTTTAAATAGATTATATGAACTTAAATGTAAAATTTTCCGTTTTTATGTTTTTTTTAATCAATTTAAATCTTTTATTAAATATCCCTATACTTTATATTTCTCTTAAAAATAACCTATACCTTGTTGTTATTGATAAATATTATTGTCAATATAGATTAAATTGATGTATATAGAATCAGAGTACGGGTTACAATGATATGTATAATAAATACACGAGGTTGTACATGTATGAACAACTTATATTATTCTTTTTTATGCAATTAAGTAAGATATCTGAATGAGACTTTTTTTAATATCTGCATTCAATACAGCTCATGTTATTCATATTTTAAGTTAAAACGGCGCATATATGGGATTAAAAAATAAATTTTGATATAAGAATAAAGGCATTTCTTCTGTGTGACGAGATAAAATAAATACACTAGTGGTTTTCATGATTAGATACAAGGGACACCATGTAATTGCTCTTTAAAGTTTAACTAAACACGCATAATGTTTATAACATGATATCAATAGTTAAATTTAAACAACATCAAACCCCAACATCATGTCTATTAAACAAGGCTGTCAAGATCGCGTGTAAACACGTAAGATTGTACCAGCCAAAATCGTGTAGGATCGTAGTAGGATCGCATGTGAGGTGGGATCATAAGCAAGATCGTGGGATCGTGCGTAACTCGTAAGATCGCATGTCGATTCGAGTTTACTAAGCCAATATTTATTTTATGTTTACTATCTTTTAGCCCATTTAACTTAGGCCCAGTAAAAGAAAAATAGTAACTGACGTATAATAAGTCCATGAACATTAACATTTCATTTCCTTATCAAACTAAACCTAATCTACTTTTCCAGTGTTAAATAAAGTCAAATCTCCTCTAACCAAAATCTATACAAAATATTAATCGGTATTAATATATATGAAAAAATTTACATACAAGCTCGTGTTCGCACATGTATTACGCGTACAACTTATTATTATTATTATTATTATTATTATTATTATTATTATTATTAATTTTTGAGTAAAATACATGGTTCGTCCCTGTGGTTTGAGCGAAATCACTACTCTCGTCTCTCGAATTTCATTTTTGCATTGTGAATTTTTATAATGAAGTTTCATAATACCATTCGTCCTTATCACCAACATGGTTCGTCCCTGTGGTTTGGGCGAATTCACTACACTCGTCCTTCGTATTTTAGTGAATAAGGACGAATGGTGCTTATGATATACTTCATTTTTGGATTCTCATATGCACAATGAAATGTCGGGGATGGTGAGTCGGGTTTTCCGGCCGAACCTGGTGAGGTACGAACACATGGTTTATTTAATCTTATTTTTTTATTATCTTTAAATACTATATTAAGAAACTCAAGAGATTCACAATAAATTAAAGGAAAATCGAGATACTATTTGAGCTCTTACTCCTTTATTATTATTATTATTATTTTATAAACTAACACTTTTAAGGAGAAATTCATGATGTTTACAAAGAATAATAATAATAATAATAATAATAATAATAATTATTATTATTATTAAATTTAGCATAATACTAAATATTAAATCCATACATGTGTGCGTTATAAATATCAAGTTGAAAAACGGGTTATTGAGTGTACGCCCGAGATTAGTTATGGCATATATAAGCAATCCATAATACTAAATGCTAAAACTTCGTAAACTTACACGTTATAAATATCAAGCTGAAGCACGTGCTATCCAGTGTATAAAATGAATTAATTATAACATATATAAGCACTTATATTAACTGAATTTGACTTATATTAGAATATCAAATTTTACTACTCAAATAATAACATTAAAAACAAATTTTGAATGTATTTTCAATCTAAAATAGGTAGTAGTTGAAATAATATTATTAGTTGTAATTATAGTAAAACATACAATAAACGGGAAAATCGACTCGTAACTCGCCGGTTTACCCGACCCGCAAACCACCCACCCGACCCGCAAAATACCCTCAGGTAACCCGTTGCTCGTATATGCACCAGTTGCTCGTATCACTACCATTATATTGTTGTTAGCTTTAGCTGCTATACACAATCCGGTGATCCATCAAATGGATGTCAAAACAACATTTTTAAATGGTCATTTGGAAGAAGAAGTGTATATGAAGCAACCAGAAGGATTTGTTATGTCGGGTAATGAGCATAAGGTGTGTAAGCTGGTTAAGTCATTGTATGGGCTAAAACAAGCACCTAAGCAGTTGCATCAAAATTTTGATGAGGTTGTGTTGTCAAGTGGCTTTCTCTTAAACCAATCTGACAAGTGTGTATATAGCAAATTTGATAGCTCCGATAAAGGTGTTATAATTTGTCTATATTTGGTTGATGGACATGTTTATTTTGGCACAGACCAAAATCAAGTTGATAACACTTAAAAGTTTTTATCATCAAGGTTCTCAATGAAAGATATGGGAGAAGCAGACGTTATTCTTGGTATTAAGATTAAACGTGAAAATAAAGGGATTGTAATTACACAATCTCACTATATTGAGAAAATACTTAACAAATTTAATTTTGTGCTCGGGGAGTGGAGTAGGGCGAAGAGGTGCTTCGTTACCGAACCACTATAAATCCTTGTGTTGTGGTTTGATCTTTCTAACTCTTATATCTTGTCTTTCATATCATTTATTTACTTATTTGTATTGTTCATATTGTGCACATATTGAGATCACATAAAGTCGAATCTAAGTTTTTATAAACAAACTATACATCAAATTAAAAAGCAGTAAACTATTCAACCCCCCCTTCTAGTTTTCTACATTATGGTTTATCATATGTTTGATATCCTTCGGTGTTAGAAGCTTATTCAGATGCTAGTTGGATAAATCATGTTGAAGATTCATCTTCTACTAGTGGATGGGTGTTCCTGATTGGGAGAGGTGCCATTTCATGGGCTTCCAAGAAGCAAACATGCATCACTGGTTCTACTATGGAATCTGAGTTTGTAGCATTGGCTGCTACTGGTAAAGAAACAGAATGGCTAAGAAACTTGATACATGAGATTCCAATATGGCCGAAACCAATAGCACCAATTTCTATCCGATATGATAGTGCTGCCACATTGGCTAAAGCATATAGTTAAATCTATAATGGCAAGTCTAGACACTTAGGTGTTAGACATAGTATGATTAGAGAAATAATTAGGAATGGTGTAATTTCTATTGAGTTTCTACGGTCACAACATAATATAGCTGACCACTTAACGAAGGGTTTAGCTAGGGACTTAGTGACTAAGTCAGTGATAGGGATGAGATTAAAGTCCATTTAAATATACTACCTATGAGATACCCAATTCTCTTCTAATACAATGTTAGAAGCTGAATTCAATGTGGAAAGCTCATAGTTAGAGATTGGAACATGTGTATTTATCTTCCTGAGGTATGTGTTCAGAACTGCAAGTGATGGTTAGGTTGAAGTTTACCTTCTTAATGGTTCTTTTGAAAATTGAAAAATGCAGGTGCAAGACTAAAAGGACCACCTATGTGAGCATGAAGTTTTGTCGCTTCAAGAAGCTTTAGACTTGGGCTTCCTGTATGTTCATTAATAGATAAGAACACATGGCTTGTAATAGTGTCAAGTACGAACAATAGAGTGTTGTAGAAACTTATGTGTATAGTATCTTCAGGTATTCAAATGAGTTGACGGGTTCAATCGTAAAGACACCCTGATTCTCGAGTATTTGGAATGTGTATTATACTAAGATAAAAATTCAATCACAAGACATTTTTATTTATGCATTTGTTTGTTTCATTATGTTTGTTTTATAGACTTGATATATTCTTTATATATATTTTAGTAAATCAAGGATTACACTAAAATTGAGGGGGGATTTGTTGGTGATTTTAGTGTCATTAACTATTTTAGGTAATTGCGATTTACTAGAGACTAAAGAGATTTCATATTCGGCTCGGATACGAGTTAGGGAAGTGTGGAGTGCACACTTGTTGAGCTAATATGTTTTCGACCATGACAAAAATGTGGGGGTCAAAAGGTAGAGCCGCGCCTCCTTTTGCAGGGTCAAGGGGCAGAGCCCCTTGCTTGGGTCTGAGGGAACGACCCCAACGGGGTTCGGGGCAGTTCCCCGACCCAAACGGTATATTTGGTGCTCCAAGTTATTTTCCCGCCTTTTCCCAAGCATTGTGACTGTTGGTTTTAACAGTTGTGTCGGTTACTTTTTAACTAACTTCAATCGCTATTAACTGTCAATATGAATCTATTTATTAACAGATTCATTGGTCTCAATTTTAATATAAGAAAACATACAATTCCTCTTTGTTCTTGCTTTGATCTCTTGTGCCTAGAATCAAAGTGTTCTTCTTAAATTATATTCTTAAAGATTTCGCGATACCGAAGCACATAAAGGGTCAAAATAATTTACACGGAAAGTGAAATCAACACGATTCAAGCAAGATATCCAATATTATCATAACACACCCTAACCTAATTTCTAACATATTTTAGAAGGTTTTACCAACATTTCTCTTGTTATATGTATCTTGGTTTATGCAAGTAATTTTTTTCTAATGAATCGTAGTAATAAGTGTAAATCAAAGAACACTAACAAAATGCTAGAGAATTATAAATATACTCATTATTCACATGAAACGACATAATTTTGACGTTGGGCTCCCTCAGGTTTAATGGGCTATTTTTTAGGTCAGCCTTTTTTTAATACTTCTCTGTCTCATCTTTGAGACAATTCTTGATCTCATAATCTGTCTCTCTCTCTAAAAACGCACAGATTATGTACACCTCACATGTTAATTTGAATACTTGTATTTAGGATTCTATGAATAAGCTGAGGGTTAAGAAAAAAAAAATCCTAAATTGTTTCACGATTTCATTCATTTATACATCAAATTCCATGGAGCTTTGGATTTTAGATTTTCAACCTTTTGATTAACTTAAGGTTTAGTAGTCGATTGGTTCTCAATTGTTGTTATACTACTTATTTGTAATACCAATTTGGTATTAGGGTTCAGTCTTCCGAGGGCTGGAATTTGGGGTTTATGATTTTTGGAGCCGAAAGGCTACTCTGCGATTTGTTTATAAAGAAGGTATGTAGATACTTTGGTTATAATTTTTTTTTTCAATTTGGTTGTTATAAGTGTTAAAATTGTTTATTCTCTATGGAGGTATGTTTCTGGCTATTCAAAATTGTAGTTGTGTGGAGGTAAAAAATAGTGAAATTCATTCGGTTGTAAGGCTATGATGACGAATGTTTCCGTTTACATGTTTCGTGGCAATAATACAACAACACCGATATTTTGGCGGGGTAACTTGACCCGGATTATTGTTGCAGCCAAGACTGGCGGTATCTTGGTAAGGTAACTTGACCCAAGTTACAGTTGCAGGCAACAATGGTGTTTGGTTTTGCTTATATGTTTGCAGACCTGAGCCTTACATTTGGCGATCGGAACAACACCATTTCTATGTGCTGTGTTCCGGTTTCATTTTTGGGCTGTCGTTCTCGGCATGTTTATTTGCTCAGTGCCAAAATGTGTGAATCAGTGTCTTTAGATAAAAAAAAAAAAAACTTGTTTTCCACCTCTTCCACTTTATATCGTATTTGCTTCCAAACTCTATGTCATAGGAAGCGAACATGTGTCAAGTGAGCTGTCGTTTTTTTCTTCCTATAGTTGATGATGATATGATGATTAGTCAAAAGTAGAAATGTTTACACTACGTGTAATGTAAGGGGATGACGTTTGTCATGTTAAGCTCTTACTATAACTCGATTCTAGGTAAGTGTATGATCGATCTTAAAGGCTAAACAAACAAGAAAGTTACTGCAACTTCTCTTTTAGTAGCATAACACATCCTTATATGTTTTTAAGCAATGTAAAAGCAAAGTAAGTTATGGTCATATCGATTGTGAATGGCGCCGTTTTGATAGATAGGTTATGCTCATATCGATCTAAACACTCATTTGAGCTCAATGTTAAGCATATCTATCAATTACGACGTGGATAGTGTATATCGATATGACCGCAACTTCTCTTTATCTGCTTTATGGCAGAAGATTCTGCTTATGAGACGTGGTTATGGTCATATCGATTGTAACAGGTTGTGATGAATTTGAGTTGCTTCGATGAATCTAAGATTGTCCGCATCTTGGCAGGGCAACTTTTTACGGTTGCAGCCATGCCGGATGTATCCTCCTTAGTTGATTGTCTACCTATCTGAGCCTCCTATACAATGATATGGACACCTCTTACATTTCGTTTCGCTGATGTTTGCAACCTGAATTGTTGTTGCCTAAGGTGTGTTTAGTGTTGCCGAAGAAACATTAAAATAAATAACTTTTCTTCGATTATTTAATACAACATTGTTGATGTAAATTGCAGGCATCCATGACCGAAACAAGAATTAAACGATGGTCGGGTCAAAGACAAGTCGGGGGAGAGGAATAAAAAGTTACGGAATCTAAGATGAGTTTGTTCTATTATATGGTAATGGATGCTTTTTGCTGGAAAACAAAATTTTATACTTTATGCATGTCGATGTATCTGTCAGTTGCAAAAAAGCTAAAGCTTGCAGCTACAGCTGATGTATTCTCTTTCTTCGACTGTTTGTTTTGTTAATACTTTCTAGACGCTATACATATAATTCTTTCTAAACGCTACACCTTTTATACTTTCTAAAACACATCTGCAATTTGAATTATTGCAGGAACACCGCCCGCACCAGACTCCAATGGCAGCCATCAAATTGAATGTGTTATCACACGGGAACAAGCTACCCGCAAACTGAAAGTGTTATCACATGGAGCTAACAACGTCACAAGTAAAGAGGGGGTACTGCTGGGAGAAAGAGAAGAACATGTGGCTCTCGTATGATGGTAGATTTGTCCACTTTTGTGTTGTTTCATTCTTTCTAAAAGAAGTACGACGTCTACGTACGACACATCTGCAATTTGAATAATTGCAGGAGCACCGTCCGGACCAGACTCTAATGGCAGCCAGCAAACTGAAAGTGTTATCATACGGGAACAAGCTACTAGCAAACTGAAAGTCTTATCGCATTACGACAGATACGGACAGTTTCGTAATGATGTGTAAGTTTACTTTACGCAGTAACCTGGCATATGGTTATGCCGTAACTTTTGTGTCAGAAAGTTGGTTTAATCGGTTACAACCAACATTAACTGCAAATAACTATCCTGATTTTCTGTTATATATTGACAGGGATACATTGGGTCTCAGGGACAGCAAACATAAGAATGGAAAATACATACAATTCCTCTAATCTTCTTGCTTTGTGATCTTGTGCCTAGAACACAAAGTGTTTCTCTTCTAGTCTTATCCCGATAGAGATTTCGCGCAACCCAGGCATTTGATAGGGTCGAAATACTTTATACGGAAAGTGGACTTTTACATGATTCTAGAAGATATCCATGATTATCACACACACACACCCCAATTTTCTAACACTTCCTAAGAGTGCTAAAACATTGCGATTTGACTCGTTGTTGTATGGGTTCTAAACATGAAAGAACTTAAAATGTGTCTATGTATATGAGTATCTTTGATACGGACTCTGGGCTACCAGATTTACTAATAGGTGATTTTTGGTCATATATGACAATGCTTGCTTCGTAATCGTATAAAAGTATGATGGGTATGAACGGTACTTGATTAGCTGTGATGATTTAGTTATATGCTCAACTGTGATCTATGTGTGGAAAAAACGGATGACAGATAATGCAACTGTTTGTTGAAACCAATATGACATGGCATATGAGCCAAAGCAATTTGCAGGAAAAGCAAACGAGGATATTATGCGTGTCATTCCCTTTTTGATTTATTTTTTTTGGTTGGTTGGATATGTATGAGCAAAAGTGAGACTGGCTATGTAATTATGTAGGGGCAATGTTAGTAACTTTGCAGCCAAAGCTGAGATGATTCACAGTTTGGCGTGACACTCATGCATTGATTAAGTTTACCATATACATATTTTTAATTTTAAATAATTTTAAACAATTCAAAACCGGGCTAAAATATAACCTTTGGAATAACTATCAAGCCTCGTCTTAAAAATATATCTCATGACTTTTACAATTACCTAATCATTACATGTTTTTTAATATTCATCTCAATCTGAATCCACATTTCAGTCCCAAATTGTTAAACTATAACTCGTATGATTTTGTTGTTATCTTGGATGATGATGAAGACTTGTCAATGTCAATTGCTAAACGTTACACGAAGAACTTAACGCAATATCTCTAAAATGAAATGGTCCCACAGAGAAGATGTGAATTGGCCCACAAAGCTTCCTTGAACTCTTTCTAAAAACAAAGATATTCATTTTTAATTTATATTATTGATGTCTAGTAATTCATTTCCAAAACATGATTCCACATATAAATCTTTTGATAATAGGATCTTGAGGTCCTTAAGTGAATGCCCATTTGAGCTCTCAATTATTCTCCTCATCGTTATATCACATTTTTTTTGAACGACGGATTTTATTGAAACAAAAAGACTAGCAAGAAGCTAGAAATTACAAAGTAACAAGATGCGGGTTTTTAAGCCAATCTACCCAACTAAAAGACTTTTTACATCTATGTTTACACCAAATGAAGGATCGGGTGACTACCTCCTCAAATATAAGCGCCTTCGAAGGACAAGCCGAACCAAAAATGCTTTTGTTACGGAAATTCCAAATGTACCACCACAAGACATAACAAACGCCTTCGAACAACTCTTTATGTTTAGAATGAAGACGGATACTCAACAACCATTCTAACCATTCATCATAAGAGGAAACCATCACGACATCAATCTCCCACCAAAGCAAAACCTTGCGAAATATCTCTCTAGATATAGGGCAAGTAAAGAAAATATGGCTAGATGATTCCACATTCTTTTCGCATAAAAAGACATAAATCGACTCAATATCCATGCCATCATTTAGAGATGTTCACCGAGTAGGTAAGATGTCAACATAACTTTCCAACGTGAATATTGACTTTAATAGGCAACTGGACATTTATCCAACGGGTTTTAGAAGAGACCACTGGTAACGAGTTTGCGTCAAGGAGATTCCTAACCGAAGCGACTATAAACTCGCCACAACCTTCTAAAGACCATCTCCATCTATCCTTCGAATCGAAAAGAGTAAATCCCTCCATAATCTTCACGAGCTGAATATATTGAAGCTCTTTAGCTCCAGCTCTTGGAGCTCTACGAAACGAACACAGAAGATCATCATGAGATAACTTCAACGCCTTTGAAATATTTTTTTTGGGTCTCCAATGCATACATTCCTGGGCAAGTCAGATTGGAAAGTGTATTGTTCGCCCCTCCATTTTGTCCTCCCAGAACGAATGTCACCCCGTTGCCCATCTTCTGTGAATGATCCCATACAAAATCATTCCCCTGCGTTTACTTTGCAATATGTGAACCTCCTTGAACGATATCCAACCATAAGACGGATGGTGGCTTCGAACATGTTACCGAATCTTTCCCGTCTTCTCCATGTATCCCTTTAATAATATTTGGTCCATAAAGCCTGATTTGTTGTGTGCAGAAACTCCAAAGACGCCCATTGAATAAAAGAGCTCCTATTAAGAGCGTAAAACTCGACAACTCAAAGACCTCCCTTTTCTTTAGAAGCCAAAACTTATTTTCCATTTAACCTAAATTGGCCTTCTTTCCTTATTCTCGATACCATTAATAAATGACATCGATGGATTCATATTAGAAGAACCTTCGCTGGAAACTTTGAATAAGGACCATAGGTATATTGGCAACGAACCTAGGACAGATTTCAGAAAGTTATCCTTCCCCCGATAGATAAGTCTTTCACTTCCATTTATATAAACGAGTTATATATTATTGACAATCTCACTCCACGATTGAATCTGAAGAAATAAGGGCAGCCAACTTTGGAACCTAATACGAGAAAGGAACTTAAGAATGCTCATCCAATTTTCTTTGTTGACTGTTCCACCTTGTCGCAAGAAACCAAAATCCCCAAGAGTTTAACTTTTGAGCAAGTTTATGCCGAAACTCGAGCGTGATAAAAACAGTCCAACACACGAAGAATAGTATCAATATTAGCTTCGCTCTAATGACCCATGAAAACCGCGTCATCCGCATAGAAAAGATGAGAAACTTGAAGAGAAGAACCAACCTGAATACCTCTAAATAAGCCTGCGTCCACCACTCTTTGCATCGAGATATGTAGACTCTCCATGATCAAAAGAAACAAGAACGGCGAGAGAGGATCACCTTGCTTTAGGCCTCTATGGAACTGAAATTCCTTAGTAGACTACCATTCACAATAACCGAACCTTTGGAAGAGAGTAAGCAATTTTGGATCCAACCACACCACTTCTACACCGAAAAAAAAAAAAAAAAAAAAAAAAAAACTTTCCCCACCAAATCCAAACCATTTTAAAATGTCATCCAGTAATCCCAACGGCACCGAATTCATATGCCCTTTCGAAGTCTAACCTTAAATCATCGTATCCTTCTTTTTCATCTTACACTAACACCATGTGAAATAACTCATTTAAAATGAATGGACCATCTAGAATCTGTCGTTTCGCAACAAAAGCTGATTGAACATCGGATACTAAGTCTTCCAAAACAACCACCAAACGGTTTGCCAAAATCTTGGCAATAATCTTGTATAAACTTCCAATTAAAGTGATAGGTCTGAAATCTTTCATCATTTTAGCCTCTTGAGTCTTTGGGATTAGAGTGATAAATGATGAGTTGCTACCTTTAGGAAATTGACCCATGATTGAAGAAGTAAACCACGCCTCTACCGACACAGTTTCCAAAAAAGTCCAATATCGACGATAGAAGCCAAATGTAAAACCATCAGGTCCAGGCGATTTATCAACCCCACAATCCCAAACCGCTTTCTTGATCTCCTCTCGAGTAACCTCAATTTCCAAAACCATTTGTTGTTTGAGGCTCAATTTATTCGGGAAGTCCAAATCGATATGAAGACGATAATCAGGAGGCTTATTAAAACGACTAGCAAAATAAGAGAGAAACTCATCTTTTACTAGAATAGGAGATTCGATCCATCTACCTTCCACCAAGATACCACGAATTGCAAGTTGGTTTCGTTTTTTATTTAGAACCCCGTGATAATACTTCGAATTTTCGTCTCCTTCTATCGCCCATTTGATCTTCGCTTTTTGAGCCAACTCCATCGTGTCTAATTTGACAAAGTCCTGAATTGATTTAAGGATCTCCATGCGTTTAGAAATAAGAGTCGAGCTGCCCTCCCCCTTGTCCAGTAGCAAATCAATTTTGGACAGCTCTTCTTGTAAGCATTGCTTATGACTTTTTGAGTTTTCTTTGTTGGCTTTAACCCACATACGAATCTTCTCTTTGAGATACTTCATTTTTTTCATAAACATTGATATGGCATTCGAATCGGTCACCTGAGCATCATTCCATGTTTGTTTCACAAAAGTATCGAACCCTTCCAATTCAAACCAATAATGGAAAAAACAAAACGGAGAAGGTCCATAATCATGATGGGACTCACGCAATAAAATAGGCATATGATCGGATAAGTAACGGTCCAAAGTAATAGATGAAATGTTAGGACATGAATTTAGTAAACCTTCATAAATAAGGAAGCGATCGAGTTTGCTCATCTTCGATCCTGATTTATGACACCATGTGAATTTGCAACCGTCTAGAGGGACCTCCTCCAATCCAGCGGATGAAAAATAAAATAGTTGAAAAGAGCATCATCACCATAGAGCATTGAAAAATAAGACCCGTGGTCTTTCATCTTTGTGTACACACATCATTAAAATCACCCATTAATGATTACAATCGCCATTCCAGCTTATGAGACAAAGAATCAAGTAGTTCCCATAGCCATCTCTTTTCACGTAACTCTTAAGGAACATATACTGAAATAATGGATTAACTTTTATTTTAAACCATAGCGCCATAATCCCCTTGAATAATCACAAAGTAGTCTAAGATTCGTTGAGTTGAGCTTACGAACAATCTAGGATCCAAGATACAAATAATACCTCCCGAATTTTCCGACAGACGACCTATGAACAAATTCGAATCCAAGTAACCCCAACATAGTTATTGATATTGCCAAGCTCATATCCTCCATTTTAGTTTCTTGAAAAGGACACAAAATTCACTCTTGTGTTTTTTCACATAACTCCCCGTACCTAATCTTTTTTATAGCCTTTGGTAAGGCCGTGAATGTTCAAAGACAAAAAAAAAATTCATCGATTACATCATTCGCTCTTGAGAATTAATGATGTCGCCAAAGAGTTTATGCAACCCCCTATTGTAACCCATGTTTTGTCCTTTCACTTTATTAATGTTGTAAATGCATTTGCCTTTTTCTAGCAATTTAGATAAAATATCTCTTAGTTTATCTAAATAACACATGCTCCTAAGTGCTAAATGCTAACATGTTTTACATGATGATTGCATTTAAAATCATCACGCTTGTATGCGTCATTTTACATGACTTACGTGTTAATTGTGCACCTACACTATGTTAGTTTAATGTATGACAATTAATATTTAAATGTCATATAGTCTTACACATTAAATCTTGTTGATTATTGTGTTGATGCATGCTTAGATAAACGTGCATGCTTATATCTATATATCTTATGCATCTATGTATATAAATTCTCACACTAGAATATTTTCCTTCGCGTCTGTGTCACAAATCTAAAACGTCAAAAGAGTCTCAAAATGGTCTTAAATCTCTTAGAGTCTTCAATTACACACTCCTTTGATCATCATATTGCTTTCTTCCAAATCATCCACTCTTTCGTCAAGAAAAGGTTAGATACAAATCTAACGCTCCTCCAAGTAGGTTTGATGGTATGTGCTTAATTACACATACCATTTTCCATTAAAAACGGACTTAAATGACTAAAAACGTACCAAAAATACATTGTATTTGTATGTTTTGCATTTGAATTGTGCAGGAAACGGATATTCAAGAAAGGACAAAAAGAAAGCCAAAAACGACAAAACCGAGCTCGGAATGGAAAAGACAAGGTCAAATCGAAGCCAAAGTCAGTCAAGTCAGAAAGTCAACCCCGACAAAGTAAAAAGTCAACCAAGTTGTATCACAAGAATAAAAAGATAAGGGCTAAAATTAGAAATTGGGTGAAGTATAACTTGAGGGGCCAAAGCTGCCAACTTACCAAAAATCATTTTTCCTGCCCAAACAAACCCAAGAACCAACTCACGGGTGTCTTCCTACCCTTTTACCCTGCAACCATGAAAAATTCAGAGGATAAAACATTTCCCCCTCCTCCACTATCTCCCCCCAGCTTTATAATTGCCATGTTGGCAATCCTTCACTATTTTCAAGTATTTTTGATGGTTGTGATTGACTCAAAAGAAGCACAAAAGAAATTAAAGGCTGGGATTTGTTTTAGAATCACCTCACACAACAAGCACACTTGGGGTTTTGTCTCTACAAAGAAACACAGAAGAAAGAAGAGAAGGAAGACCAAGAAACCAAGACCTTAATTCGTTTTAGTATAAATAGGGCCATTGTAACCCAAGAAAGGGAGGTCGTTTTTTTATCGATTTTTCTTAGTTAAATTTTAGCTTATTTTCATGCAATTTTACTCTTCCAAGTCTTGTAACTTTAATTTTCGTCTTAATGCAAATTTGGAGTTTTTAAGTTAATTTTTGAATCTCTGTATTTCCTTTGTTAAAAGCTTTACTTAATATGTTTTAAGTCTGATAAAATCATATAAGTCATTTGTCATAACTCAAATACTGAGACTTTAAGTAGAATCACAAAAAAATTCCACACTCAAATATACCACAGCTTATGGATGATAAGCCAGTTCTGGAAGGGCTTATGGACTCTCACTAGCTTGTTTTATACAAGCTAGAGCTCGTAGACTCTTTGTTTAACCCTGTTTTGAGCAAGGGAGTTGTAAGTCTCTCTTTTTCTTATTTTTCTTAGTTACTATAGAACTGCTTATAGTGCTTATTTGTTACCTATATTTGCTTATTTATTCTTTATCATGATGTTTAGTGCTTATCTTGCTTAGTTGTTAGTTTAAAAGTGATTTGTGCAAATTTCTTAGTTAGTACTGTTAGTTATGAGTTAATACTGTTAGATTGATTCAGCTTATTTAAGTGCTTATTCTTGATTGAAATCTGCTTATAAGTGTCTTATTTTGTTATTTGATAAACTGTTTTTAATCAGCTTAAAATAAAAATAAAAAAAGAAAAATGATTTGTGAAAACTTTAAGGGGTGTTTGGAACAAGCAGTACTAACCCATAGTTAGTACTGCTAGTTCTCTTTTGGGATTTTAAAGCTAGCAGTACTAACTCAAGGCTAGCAGTACTAACTCCAAGTTAGTACTGATAGTTAATACTGTTAGTACTGTTGGTTCACTTTTGCTTATTAGCTTATTATTTCTGCTTATTTAAGATTTGCTTAGCTTTTTAGAGTAGATTAAGCCCATTTTCGTTTATTGTCTTTAGTAGAGCTTATTTAAGTTTATTAAGCCCATTTTTGTTTTTTAGTTTTGAGCTTATTTGCCATTCTAGTTTATTCTAGTTGCTTATTCTTAATGCCTTAGTGCTCATTAGGGATAGTTAAATATCTGTTTTAGCTTATTTGCTTATTTCTTATTTCATTCTGTTTTATTCAAGCCAGCAGTACTAAATCTAAACCAGCAGCACTAACTCAAAGCTAGCAGTACTAACTTAGAGTTAGTACTGCTGAGTTTCTCTTGCTTAATTTAGCTTAATTGCTTGTTGAATTTGCTTATTGAGGGTTAGTTTAGCTTATTAAGTTTGTCTAGGCCTGTTCTAGCTTATTTACCTTGCTTATCTTTGTTTGCATTTGCTTATTAGGTTTAGTGCCCAACTTGTCTGTTCCATTTTCCATTAGCCTATTTTAGCTCAAACTGCTTAGCCGTTTAGCATTTTTACCACTTTAGGGTGTAATTTTTGATAATTTAGTTGTTTTTAGCTCGCGTTTTTACATTCCCGTCTCATTTTAGGTTTAAATCTTTAATAACTTTCGTTGATAGGTTTTCCTTAATTGCTTTTGCATTTTATATAGAAAAATATTCAAGTATCTTTAACATGCGATCGGAAACGTTAAAGGTCATATGTAGCACCTCGGAAAAATAAATAACTTTTGTTCCCTTATGCAAAGTATGTATCGGAAGTCATTTCAAATGTATCGTTACCTTTCCAATAAAAGTTATCCTTCAAGCGACATACAACATTTTGTGCTAGCCAATAACGCGCATAAATCGTCATTTTATTTACGGATCAAAAAGGGGTACTTTAGAGATCGCGTAACGATAAAAATCATATTTTATTTTTGCACTACGCGAAACAACGTCGCACAACTATATTATTTATGAACTCATTCACACTTCAATGAACATAATATAAAGGAACCAATTATGACAATCCGTCAAATTCAGGTCGTTATTTTATTCTCGAGTATTAAATATAATTTTCCTTTTTTTGTTGAGATGTGAACT
>BQNB010056020.1:18181-32336 GCA_026074375.1 Tanacetum coccineum
TTGTAGTGTGCAGGAAACGGATATCACACAAAGGACGAAAAACAAAGCCAAAACGACAAAACCGGACACGGAATGGAAAAGCGTGGAAAAGACAAAGTCAAGACAAAAGCCCAAGTCTGAAAAAGTCGACCAAAGTCAACCCCGACAAATCCAAAGTCAAAAACGAAGCCATAAGTGAAGAAAAATAAGTTTAGGGGCCAAAATTGCCAAGTCCCTAACTTATTTAATGAAGAAAATGAAGAAAACACTTGTAAGGGACTCATACTGCCAATACACCAAAGATATACTACAAGGGTCAATTCTGCCAACAATTAATACTTGTACTCCACAATGACTAACAAGTTTGAAAGACAAGGGGTGAATCTGCCAAAGGCAGATTCTTGTATCACAAAAGGACCTCTTTTGCAATCCCTAGATAACACTTGAGGGACTGTTGTTGCAAATTTCCAAACTTATAAACCCCACAAGGACGTGTGATGCAAAGACCCATATAACCTTGAAGGACCAATTGTGACAAACCCACAAACCCACACCCTGTGTTTGAAACACTGTATATCTTCATCACAAGTTTTCCCGCCAAACTCATAACAACCAAACCCGTCCCTTTCAAGCTTCGTTGACTTCACCACATCACTCCAAACCCTTCACAATCATAAACCCCACCCCCCACATGGTCCTTGTCCACGCTGGCAATCCAAAGTACCTCATTCGATCAATGGTTGAAATTTTTTTGAGTGGGCAACAAGAAAAATGAAGGGTTCAGATTGATTTGTGTTTATACACTCACAACAAACACAAGACGGGTAAATGTCTCTACAAAGAAGCACAAAGAGATGAAGACAAGAGGAGAAGACCAAAACCCTATCTCGTTATTCTATATAAGCTTTGTAAAGCCATTGTGGCAAGGCATGTAATATGGAACTCAGTTTTAGTTTTTAACTTAGTTTACTTTTTATGTACTTGTAATTTTTAAGTTAAATGAAAATTCAGTTTATGTTTTAATTTGTGTCCCAAAGTTTCCAAAGTTAACTTAAGTTTATTTTAAGCTCACTTTTAAGCTCTCATATAAGTTGTCATATAAACTGTTTACATTTTTGTACAAGAATTAAGAAAAGGAAACCAAAAAAGAAAGAAAAAGGTGTGCTGATTCAAGCTTATGGATGAATGGGCAAACATGGAAGGCTCATTGGGTTTCTTAGATAGCTTATTTATAAGCTTGGGTAGGTCTTAGAGCTTATTTAGGCATTTATCACTCCTGTTTTGAGCAAGGAGTTAAGGTACCCTACTTTTTCAAATTTTGCTTATTTCTACTGTAGCAACAGCTTATTAGTGCTTATTTTAGCTTATTTTTGTTTTTTATAGCTTATTTATGTCTTATGTGTGTTTTCTATTTGATTTCATGCTTTTATCCTTGAGTTTCATATAAACTGCCTTAGATAGCTTATTTTCACTGTTTGCTTATTAGCTTTTTCAAGTGCTTATTTGCTTTTGCTTTTTACCTTTTATTATTTGATATTGCATGTTTAATACTTGTCTTTAAAAATTTGTGTTTAATTTAGTCTTTATAAGTGTTAAAATCCGTTTTTAAAAGTCTAAAGGGGTGTTTGGGTTAAGCCCAAAATGGGTCAAAATGGTATGGTAATGGGTTGAGACCATTTGGCCAACTTTGGTTAGCATTATTAATCCAATTAAAGTCTGTTTTCCAAAGTTTTTAAGTTCAAAAAAGTGTTTTTCAAGTTTTCTCATTGTTTTCTTAAATCTGTGGTTTTAAAAAAGGGGTTTCATAAGCTTATTTGGTTAAGCTTTTGTAAACCTGAATTAAGGTTTGTTTTAGTGTCATTTGTATGAGTTTAAACCAAGTAATTAAGTCTCTTATGTTTTACTTGTATGCTTTAAATTCTGTCAACATAAGTTTTGTGTTTTTCAAAAGTTAAAAAAAGCTAATTTTCAAGTTTAAATCTCAGATAGCAAAAATGTTTTTAAGTCCTTGAATCTTTGTGCACAAGTTCATTTTAAGCTACTTTTCATCTATTTCTCATTACTTTTTTGATTTGAGCTTATTAAAGTGCTTATTTCTAAGCTAACTTTTTATCAAAAATCTTTTGTAAAACTGCCCTGGTGCTAAACCTTGAAGTTCAAAATAGTTTTTCTAGCTTATTTGTTAACTTTAGCCTGAGCTTTTGGCTTTTCTAGAAAGCCCATAAGCCCCTCTACAAGCTCCTATAAGCTTAATCCTTAGGAGTCCCTCTAGGTTGCTTAATTTTAAGCCTTTAGTTGTCATTTTGATTGTTGGTATGCTAGTTTAGGCTTATTGCTCATTTAGCTTTTTGAGCTTTTTTGGCTCTTATTCTTGGTTTAGTTATTGTTGAAGTAGCTTATTAGGTTTAGGATAGCAACCTGCTTTAGCTTATTCCCATTTCCCCTAGCTTGTTTCTTTTTTTTCATTCACTAACAGTTTACCTTTAAGCCTAGTTCAATAGTCTGTCTGCCTCCTTGATGTGGCTTAAGTTTTCCTTGCTTATTTTGCTCACTTCTTTGTGTTATTTTTACTTACAATTGCTTATTAGACATAGGGTTTTCATATTTTTGCTTCTTTTTAACTTTCCCTAGCTTAAAATGTCCTTATAGCCTTAACAGCTTAAGCTATTTTTGCCTTAGCTCAAAGTAGCTAAACTGCCATCTTTATTGCCCATTTTCTAGCTTATTTATAAGCATTCACAAAAAAGTTATTGTAGTTATTCATAGAACACCTTCATGTGCTTACAAGTTTTGATAAAAAAGGTTTTTCTAAAAAAAGGATAAGACGAAACCGGGAGGGTGAGCTCAAGACTCGAAACCGTGTCTAAACCCCTCATCAACCCTCTTTTCTACAAACTCCTCTTACCGCTGTGCCCTTGGGGACTTCTTTGTTAGAAAGCCCAAGTGTTACTTAATTTAACCACGTTCATTGGCCTTAAGCCTTTCAGCCCTTGTGGGCTTATTCTTGGCTTATTTATAAGCTGTGGGTTCAAGTTATCATTTTTTCTAGGATAGTCGTAGCTTAATCTATTTTTCTGTAATTTTTCGTAATTTTTACTGTTCATTTACTAATTTTTATATTTTATTTTCTTTTAAACTAAAAATTCATAAAAAGTACAAAAATTATCAAAAAAATATTTTTCTTTTTAGGAAATTTTCTTTAGTCATCTTTTACGTAGGAAAAATAGAAAAACTTTTGTAGGGTCATTTTTATAAACTTTTGATTTTTAAAGCTCGGGTCTCGGGCCCGGTTTTCATTTTGACTCGTTTTAACTCAAATTAACTCCGTTTTTGGTCTAGTCTTTTTTCATTCTTCATTATTAGTCCTCTAGAGTAGATTAGAAGTAAAAATTTCTTTGTAGGGTTAAATTTTAAGATTTTAGGTTTTGACCTCCTTGTTCGGGATTCCTGCTCTCGTTTTTCAGTTTAATTTCATTATTTTTAGGTTTTTCTTAATCGTTTTTGCTTGTTATTGATTAATTTAGCTTTCTAAACTCCCAAATCATTAATCTCATTCAAACTCCAATTTTCCGACTGTATCGATTCTCAAGCACAGCCTCGCTGGGGATAAACGACCCGGGGATATTCTATACTACTTCTCGGTTTCATTGATTATTTTTAGATTATACTTATTATATATATTTTATTATATATTATATATATAAGAGGTGTTAGTTTAAAAAAACAACCAATCAATCAACCCTGCAAAAAATGCAAACGCAATACTACGAATACTACAACATAAAATAAGAACATCCTAAATTCCAAATCATAAAGTAAAGTACATAAACATAATTTAAAACATCCTACAAATTAAGAACATAAATTAAAATTATCCAACAAGAGCAAGAGTTTTAGAATCAAACTTGATCATACGATCAATCTCGCATTTCATCATCGTCACTTTCCACACAATCTTCCGAATGCACAATCGGATCAAAATCTTCTCCATGGAATCCTGCTGATGATCCTCCAATCTCATAACCTGAACTAGGGATAATAGAACCTGCATGATAACTATCACCATGCGCTCCATAGTGGTCTCCTCTAAAAGATGGACTACCCGTATTTGGGTAATGCATGTAAGGGTGTGGATAAGGCACGTATGGGTAAGGGTATGGTGGAACATTTGGTGGTTCATAAGCAGGATAGGAAAAGCTAGATTGATCCGCTAAATGGTGAAGGATAGGCGCGGAATGCTCAAGTATATAGTTGTTTCTCATAAGCATCGAATATCTCCACACATCCCTACGCTCAACTTCGTTCAAGCTCGCATTCCAATCTACCCAACTTGAATCTAATCCTCTTGGTTCTTGACTTTGCCTTCTTGATTGCCCAGGTTGTGGTGCCTATTGTTCAGTTTGTATTAAAGAATAGGTGCCCTCATCTAGCTCATTTGCCAACTTCTTGATAGTCTATGTTTCACACTTAATTGGTTCTGAACATTTGGCCAATTCTTCTTCATTAAGATATCCTAATGAATGAGCAATCTTGGTCACATAATGACCTCCACAAATAAGACTATTCTCCTTAAGACCCAAAGCATGCTTACAAAGATGCTCAGCAATAACCCAAGCTAAGTTAATACCTTGCGACTCTTCCAATGCACTCATCATCCACATGTCTCTCTTTTGACATCTCTTCTTGCTACCGGCCCTATGCACCAAAGATCCAACCAATAGTTTATGCACAATCCCCATACTTAATCAGTGATGTCCTTAGGTTAGTACTAGTCGGTTTTCCAATCTTTTGCCAAAAATCCTCATGGTTGAACAACTTGTCATCAACCTCCAACCTAGTAAAATATATAGCAAATAACCTATGATTCAACTCATCTTCTTCATACAATCCCAACAAAACCGCAAACTCGGGTAAAGTAAGCACTTTTTTAACTCCACAAAGCCTAAATCAAATGCACTTCTTCGTCATCAACTTAGTCCTATCAACACCTCTATCAAAATACATCATCGAGAAGAACTCTGAACACCATTCCGGATACACATCCCCATAAATAAAAAAAGCTCTCTCCCACGAGTGATCAACGAAAACGTCCCCATCATCATGAAGGTATTCGTACTTCATCTTATCTTTTAAAGTTTCCTCGATGTTATAATTATAGAACAAATTCCAACTCGGCACTCTTGGTATTCCAAATCCTTTACCTTGTAACTTAGATAATCGTTCATAGTAAGAGTGCCTTTTTGCTAACGGTAATTCTCTCCACTTTAAGTTAGTATACTTCACTTGTTGCAAATGATATTCGATAGTCCCATGCTTATTCCTTTTCACGAAATTTGCAATAAGCGGGTTCGGGCTTGAACCTTGCGTAGCTTTCTACAAAAGTAACGTTTATAAGCAAAAACGAACTAATAACACCTAAAGTAGAAGCTCCTAGCTAGCTAGTATCAAACGAGAAAAAAGAACCAAACCAGAGAACCACCAGCCGCCCGACACAACCCTCCAGCTGGTCGGCTGGCGTCTCGTCGCTCTCCTAGCCATGCGGCTGAGCATCCTAGCTAGTCGGCTGGCACATGTCTGCCACACAGGTTGTTTTTTGGTTATTTCTGAGTGTTTTCCGCACTTCCTAATCGCTTCTAAGTCTTCCTAATGCTTTATGGGTGCTCATAAACGTCCCTAAATCATTATCAAACGCGACTACCTCTTAGAATTCATTTTGCCAAACTTGCTATATTTCTCCTAAACTTCAAACTTACCAAAATCAAATGTGTGATCCATACAATCAATCTAGCATCATCTAGACATTCAAAATCAATCATAAACCACTGTAAATTCCTTAACTCTTCATCAAATCGACCAAACATTCAACCTCAAAATTTTTGGATTTAAAAATCATCACCATTCAATCCACACTTAACCAATCAATCTAATTCTTTTTTCAATCTTATCTACTAGCATATACCCACTTAATCCTTGAATAAATTCGTCTAATTTGAAACGGATCAAAATCCCCTTATTTTCGACCTAAAATGATGATCACGAATTAAATACTCAATTGATTCGAATTAATATAATTACTTACCCTTTTTGGAGCCATGGATGATCATTAAACATGATCCTTACTTGCAATTGGATCAATCTACATGAATTTGACGATTCCAAGAGAGTAGTGTATGTTGTGTGTGTATTTTTGAATTTTTTGAATTTTTGGGTTTTATACCATTTTCTAGCCGGGTGGCTTCTTTTCTAGCTGCATAGGCTAGAAATTAACACCTTGGTGCCACTTAAATTGCCATCCCGACTTGTTGGTCAACACACGTGCTTATTTCTGGGTGAAAACAACACGAGGTTGAGTATTCGTTACCAAATGTTTATGAAAAATCACACACTTCACAACATACTTCTTGGAAAAATCAAACTAAAACTAAAACTAATGAACCAAATATAATAAACCTCAAACTTTAATTAATCAACCCATAACCTAATCATCAAATGATGTCTTAAAACGATAACCAAACATAACCGAAATAACCAAAATGATAAATTGTTTTTAAGAGAGGATGCAAAATGTAAAAGGAGGCAAACATCCTTGGCATAAGAGTGGTGCCTTATTCTTCAAACTTCATTCTTCATGCTTCACTTTGTGGTTGGGTTGATGAGCTTCTTAATCAAGAAATTAATCAAACTTGAGAATGTCTTTCGAAATGAATTTTCCAGAAAGCTTCCTATTGGTCTTTTTAGTCTTGAACATCCTAGTGAACTTTCGCCCACTTAGAGTAGTCACTTCAAATTTTGCATGCCAATCTCCATCGCCTTTAATTTTCTTGTAAGTTCCATATCCTTCATTCCCCCAATCCGTGTTCTTAAATTGGACCAGAAGTGAACCTAGAAAATCAATGAGTTTCTTGAAAACGATAATATTTTTGAAGGGATTAAAGTAAGCTTACATAGCCAAAGCTCTTTCCATATCATCTTTAATGTCTAAAAATGATGGTGCAACGGGTCCATATTTCGGATTGCCATCTTCATCTTTACCCACTTCAAAGCAACTCAACCAATCATCTTCTTCTTCTTGTGAAAAGTTGTCCAAGTAAGCATTGGCTCTTAGCTTGGGAAAGTAGGTATGGCGAATGACTACATCAATAATGCATAAAGTACCGCACCCCATGTCTATAACCGCTCCACAAGTTCTTAAAAATGGGCGCCCCAACAATAAAGGAAGTTCCTTGTCCATCGGTATGTCTAAAATCAAAAAGTTAACCAAGCACGCTTGATACCCGATTTGGATCCTCACATTCTTGACTTCTCCCATAGCTTTAGCTTGTGTATTATCCGCCATGGTAAGATTAGAGTTATAAGGATTAGAATATCCTAGACCAAGGTTCATGAAAAGGCAATAGGGCAACACACTCACACTTGCCCCCGTATCCTAGAATATCCTAGACCAAGGTTCTCGATCGTTCCATTCACTTTCACCGAAAGCACAAAATTGCCCGGGTCACACATTTTCTTGGGTAACTATGCTCCATAATTCTCATTTTCACTTCCTCACCATAATCATCACTATTCAACCTAGCTCTTCCCATCAACACTTCATCAAGCTTCTTTCGATAAGTCATATAGTTCTCTAAAACTTCCAAGATTGGCTTGGGTCCTTCTAATTCCTTGTACTTATGATCCAACATTTCCTTCACTTTCTCTTTTTGTTTTTGGGTTAATGGGTGATAAATAGGTGATGGTGGTGCAATGGCAGAGATTGTAAGGATTTCCTCAATTTTGATTTGTGGTGGAGAGGTAAGTTTGTTGACCTTGTGGTTCTTATTACGTCTAGCCTTGCCCATCTTGACTAGGTCACCGTTAGAACTACCTACCTCTTCCAACTTCTCAACCAACTTATCCAACATAACATCAATATCCTTCATCTCATCAAGCATGGTAAGATCAATGGGCATCTCACCAATTCCAAAGTCAACCTTACTCTTGGAAGTCACCAAGAAATCTCTACCAAACAATACTGAAGGCTCACCTTCGTTTGCATACCCGGTCACTACAAAATCAACCAAAAATGTAAAACCATGAATTTCCACACGAACCTCTTTAACCATATTTCTTCCATATTTTCCATAGTCTACTCGAACAAAAACTAATTGGTCAAACCTTTCTTCCATAATATAATTGAACGAATCCGCCATATCAAGCTCGACATCCCACGCACCTTGGCCGTCCATATCACAAGGCAAGGAAAACCTTGTGAATGGTTTGCTGTAGGCACGAGGAGGTGCCTTCTTAAACACAACAACCCTATGACTCCCCTCGTTGACAATAACACTCTTGTGATCCAATGCTTCAAATAATTCCAACTCTTCCTTACTTTTTCCAACCGTTAGCTTCCTAGCTTCCTTAGAATCTCCATCATCCAAGATATCCTCCATACCATCCAAGTACTTTTGAAACCAAACTTAGAGTATGCATTCCTTAAGCAAAAGTTAAACTATAAAACAAACATGAAATCACAAACCAATTCATTAGCTTTCGGGTTAGTCATATCACATATTAACTTAGACACACTTAACTGAGAGAATATAGCATTTAAAACACTTCCTAAACCGAAACATGACCTGAAATTAATCAAATAACTCAAAAACACAAATTCCACCTCACAGACACAGACGAGCCGCCCGGCTGGCTGTTCGATATCCCAAAAAAATTATACTTTAAAAAAAACACTTTAACTTATTGAAACTTAAATAAACTCAAATAGAAGCATTTAAACACATAAATATGAAAACTTATTCAACCAACACAAAGCAAATCATACGAAACAAATGACACGATTACGAATTTAACAAACACGCACTCTTATTAATCTAAGACATCCTTAAACATTCATGCAAGCAAAATTAAAAACAAGCAAACTCAATTTAATTTATTAAAAATCGAAACGAAAAAAATAATTTTTTTTACAGAACAGTCCCATCCGTTCGGCTGGCTGGGGTTTTCCCTTCGTCGCAGCACGAGCCGACCAGCTGGCTAACGGGCCGTCCGGCTGGCTGAACCTGCAACCACACAATTGTTTTTTAAAACACGAATTTTAAACAAAAACACATCCGCTACCAATTTATAATGATTAAAACATGAAAATAACACAAGTCCCCGGCAGCGGCGCCAAATACTTGATGCTTGGTAGCGGGTGCAAGTTTTACATTTATAATCACGACTAATTAAACTACCAAAATGCATACGAGCAAGTATACTCGTTCATTCATAGTAAAGTTGGGTAAGTCGAGTTCGTTCCACAGGACTTGGTAATAATCATTATATAATAACGGAATAAGCAAATAGGTTGTCACGATCCCTATTACTTCTAAACTCATATCTTTAGAATCTTTTATGGGCTTGTGCGAAATTTTATTTTATTGATATGATAGTTGATTTGTTGATTAAACTTGATTGTATGACTAACAAAAACATAGGTATTATATCCATGGTGTCTTTCACAATTCCACAAATATATGTTAAAATGATGGTGAACCTTTTCGGCCTATGAACACCAAACCTTCTAACCATTTTTAATTCAATTTATATGAAAATCATGATTATGTAAAGTAATTTCAACGAGTCCTTTCGGCCTATACTCGAGTTTAAGATCAAACAAGTTTTTTTAAGCATGTTAATTGTAACATTTCGTATTTTTAGGTCATTTACGACGTCATATATTTCACTAATTATTTTTTTTCTCGTACGCGTTTACTTTTAACTTTATTAGTTAAGTTAAATCGCGTAAGCTATAAATTATCAATTAGCGTAAACGGACACCAAACGAATTAAAGTTTTCAAGCAAGCAATATATTGTTTTTACGAAAGTAATAATCAACTTTTTATATTTTATTTTTATTGGTTGCGTAAAACGTTTACGTTTCGCAATGAAAAAAATACATTTTAGGTATACCCGGAAGCACCAAAACTTCTACGCTTTTAAAAACAAATATCTACTTTTTATAACCAATACCCAAAATATTACAAAATATCTATCCTAACAAACATACAATGGCCAGTTATAGCTTGAGATAACACAAAGATAGATCACTTTGAAAAACATGTTCGTTAATTCCATGAAATGTTCTATACTTTACAAGACAAAGACCAAAGACCTTCCTTAAAACCCTCCTAATGTTTTTGTTGACCAAAGACTTGCTTAAGACTTCCATGGCAATCTTTGACTAGTATAAGTTGTATATGAAGCATGTATAACTTGTAGAAAACACACACTTTCATTTCTAAAGGTGAAAAACACAAAAACTCTCTTTGTCTCCCTCTCTTAGCCACGTCCAAACCAAAACCAACACCAAATCCTTACAAAATTTTACTTATCACAATCACACCACATGTCCTACTATATAACTAAAATGTCCTTATATGATTAGAAGGGTTGTTTAAAATTTACAAATGTGTTAAAGCAAGAAAGTTCAAGGTTAACAGGTTTCACTTGGATTTAGGGTTTTAGAAGTGGTGTAAGCTTGGGGTTGTCATCTAAACTTGGGTTTAGATATTGTGGTTCATCATATTACATCATCCTAAGGTTATCTAAAACTCTTTATAACTTTAACTTTATTATTTTATGTACAATAATAATGTTCTATATAGTCAAAATCACCAATAGAAACTTTAATCATGAAAAAATAAACTGCACTTGTGAACTTGAATTTGGACTCATGGACAAAGTATAGACATTATATATGTATGACATATGATATAAAAGGTTGTGAAAAACTTGTGGTATTTTATTAGATTGAAAAGTATATAAAAACAAGTTTATATAATTAGTTATATAAAAGATATAAAGGGGCTGTTTTGGTTCATATTTTGTGACAGCCATATTGTGTTTTATAAAGATAGTACGTCTCATGACGATTCCAAAAAGGTAAGAAACTCAAAAAACCGATTTATAACGAAAAAGATACGGCAAATATACGTTTTACGTTAATACCGGGTTTTATAAAAAGTTACTGTTCATCAGGGACATTTATTTTTGAAAACATCATTAATATGATAGAACTTTTAAAAACGAAGACGTGCTCGAAAGAATCGCTAAAAACGGAGCTATAACGAATAAAATACGACGTTTACGATAACAAAAACTATAAAAATAAATTTATAAACCGGTGTGAACAGTAAAAGTTACATTTTCACCATAGGACCAAATTTTGAAAAAGTCAAATTAAAGAATAACTCGCTTAATAATACGACAACGTGGACATAAGAAAACGCAAGAAACGGCTTAAAAACGAGAAAGTTAACACCACTAACTATAACTTTTCCCACAATTTCCTGAGATGAAAAAGTGTTGGTTTCCAGTTTTTTTATAAATTTTGCGAACATTTGGAATCACTAAAATAATATTTTTATACTTGTTTAAACTTTATAAATGTTATTTACAAGGCGATTAAACAAGTTACGCTGATATACGATCAAATACATGAATAAGTATTTATCAAATGCATTTAAAAACACATATATCACAAGCACAATTAGATGGTGATTAGCTATATAGAATTAAATATGTTATTAGTACTTAGTACTTATACGACCGATATCTACTTAGGTTGCTTTCGGATATTTCCGTGACGCGTTTTCATTCATTCACTCGACTTATTCTTCACTTCACTTCTAAGGTGAGTTCATAGCCCCACATTTTATTTTTTCAATGGTTTCTATAAACTGTTTTCGGAGTGAGAATACGTGCTTGTTTTACTACATAAACTTATTGATTTCTATACGTAAGCGTTACCTGACTATTTTTTTACTAAAGCTTGATTTGTTTACTATATGATTTGAGATCGTGAATACCTATATGAAACTGTGAATTTTGAAACAACATGATTGTTTTACATTTGGACACCAAGTTGGTTTTTCAATTGTATGCTATCCAGATCATAAAATTGCCTAAGTATCTTTGTCCAATTAAGTCCCATTTTCTTCGAACCGTTAAATATCGCGCTTGAGTAAAACAGCGAGTGTTGTTGATAAGATCTATCGGACTGACAATCCCCCCGGGATATGGTTTCTAGATAACCATGTGGCGCATTTAACATTTTAATAATACGTTGGTTGTTTGGCAGCATCCGTTTTCCTGCTTGGGGCATATATTACGATAACTGATTTGATTATATTACATGTTAAGGTTCGGTGTCATGAGCTTAGAGCAAATAAAACATTTTTCATCTAGACTTTGGGTGAATTTTGTTTCCCTTGTCTACACTACGTAATCTTGTGTCCATACTTCAACCAATACACTAGATTTAATTACTGTATCACCTACTATGGATTTCAAAAATAACACTTTGAAAATGCTGTAACAGCTCCTTTACTACTGAAATATTCATAATTAATTTCAACACTACTTTACTTAACCTATGAAATCACCCAACATTATGTTGACATTTAACATGTATTTATCGTCAGGTTATCATTGTTTGCTAGTGTAAGCATTGGATCATTGTAGCGCGGATATATTTATGAAGGCTATAATACTTATACCATTCGATAACGTTTTAAACAAAATGTTTCTATTGCATTATAAATGAGATCCTTTGTAAACTCTGATTTTAAATAGTCAAAATGAGAAATTATTTAAAACGTCTCCTTGAGGTCTTTTTCTGTACTTGAGAGTATGACTATGAAGTAACACCCCAATGGTAATTTCCGTTGCGTTGTGATTTTTGGGGGTTGTTACATTAATTATGAAACTTAACCGGAATCCATTCGCGGCCTATAAATCCATTTTTAGGTTTCATTAACATGTAATCCAACAAGTTATTACTCCAAACAATTACAAGATAATTCATAAGATTCACGCATACAATCATAATCAACACATCATAATCAATTACACATATCATTTGCACAAGTACATCAAACACTACTCATAATTCATTTCATTAAACTTAAAACTCAATTTAAACATATTACTCATGACAATAAAATAAGTAAACTTTCTAAAAATATAAGAACAAAGATTATACATAGGCAAATGATTACACAAGAAAGTCTAGACTTGGATCTAAAGCAATCTAAACGCCTCCAATCAACAAAGAATACAAATTCTTAAACACCAACAAGCAATCAAGATCAACACCCACGTTCTTACTTCACTCCTGGAATTTTCAAAACTATTCTAGCTTTTTGGGAGAGTAATTAGGGTTTCTAAACCTTTATCAAGGGTTATAGAAGTGTGCTTTAGGTCTAGGCCTCCTAATATGATTATATAGGCTAGGTGCATGATTCTAGAGCTAGAAAACAAGCTTCCAGTAGTTATGGAGGGAAATAATCGGCCTTGGAGGGTTATGGCACTTTAATTCTTCCATTATTATCAACTTTGTAACTGCCAAAAATGGCCAGCCAGGCGGCTAGACTGCTGCTGCCAGCCTGGGCGGCTCGTTTCCAGCCTGGGCGGCTAGGACTTCGCACCAAGACGTAAAGTGTTGTTTTCTTGGCCAATTTTCTTCCTTTTTGCTTTCTGTTGGTTTGGGTTGGCCCATACAACTTATAAATGGATTAAATACTTGTATTTGGGCTATAATGGGCCTCCAAACCTCTTATCCAAGCTTCTCTTGTCGGGAAATCTCAAAAATCATTTTCTTTACGTTTTCTTCTCTTTTTCTTGTCTTCTTCCATCTTTGCTAACTATACACATGTAAACTTCACTTTGCATAATATTAGCAACAAAAGTTCATTATTTAACCAAATATTTCATATAAAAGCACAAATAACGCTCCCTAAAACATACTCAATTTGAGCGTTATCAAATTTCCCCACACTTAAGCTCTGCTCGCCCTCGAGCGGGTTTATCATTTAAGAAAAGTAATTCCAACAATCTCTCGATAATGATTAACAAAAATATAATCGCTCAAGTAAGAACAATTATTGTTTCAAAGTTTATAAACGAGTCCTTGACAATACCCGCATGATTTTCGAACTAGATAACACAACTAAACACCTCACGAAAATAAAAACATTTAATGAATTCACTCAACACTTGATATTTTTGTTTTTGATGGTTGTGTAAGTAAATCACTTACTTGCTCAATCATGATTTCATGTCATACCATAGGCTTGTACAAGAATAAAAAATAAATCCGATAGGGCGTGAGCACCCGACAAATCTATCAAAAGGACTTTT
>BQNB010056021.1:3316-27192 GCA_026074375.1 Tanacetum coccineum
AGCGATTGAGAAAAAGACACCTATGGAGATGTGGTCGGGACATCCAAGTGATTATGGGATGTTGAGGATTTTCGGCTGTGTCGCATATCCACACGATAAACAAGGTAAGCTTGAGCCGAGAGCGATAAAATGCGTTCTTTTGGGGTATCCCGAGGGTGTGAAGGGGTACAGACTATATAGGCTTGATGGTGAATCACCTAAAATAATCACTAGCAAGAACGTGGTCTTCAATGAAAGTGTCATGTACAAAGACACGTTGAAGGATTCTAGTGCAGATGATAAGTCTGTTGAGGAATTACATGTTGAGGTGGAATCACCTAAAATAATCATACGCCTGAGGAATTACAGGTGATAAAATGCGTTCTTTTGGGGTATCCCAAAGGTGTAAAGGGGTACAGACTATATAGGCTTGATGGTGAATCACCTAAAATAATCATACGCCTGAGGAGGATCAGATAGACCAGGAAGATGGCGATGATGAAGATGTAGGGGATCATGAAACTGATTAGACACCGGATCTCACAGATTATCAGTTGGCTCGGGATAGAGAGCGAAGGACAAGAACGAAACCTTTAAGGTTTTAAGATGAAAGTAATATGGCTGCCCATGTGTTTTAGGGTTTGTTCTCCCCCCTCGTCTCTATAAAAGGAGGTGAGGGAGGAGGGGATTGAACACTTCATTCTTTCAATACTAATCATTCGATTAGGGTTTATCATCTTGTGTTGTTTTTCTTTCTTTTCTGTCGATCAATATTTTCTGCTAGGGTGTGTTCTTTATTCGACATCGAAGTTATCCGTTCTAGTATCGAGGGTGTAGGCTATCAAAACCTACAGGACAATTAAACACTGATACATATACTAATTATACTTTAGCTCATTAAATTTGCTAACTATATCAAATACACATTATACGTTTATTTTAAAATTATGTCGGCAATAATGTGAAGACGATCAAACTTGTGCTAGATCTTCGGAGCATTACTATATGATGAGTTTCTACTCATCTTGTTGCTTATCCGTTGTCATAAGATCGTCACACGTGAAACATGTAACACTATGTGAGAATGTGAGTCATCCTTCAAACTAAGGGGGGTTTGTTTCGGTTTATATGTGGGCTTATGAGCTTATTTGATTTCGGATTATATAACACGAGCTCCAATTTTCCGGCTTATTTTGAGACTTGTGGGCTTATATAAGTTTATTACGACATGCTAAACTTATATAAGCCCATAAGTCTCAATATAAGCCAGAAAATTAGGGCTTATGTAATATAAGCCGAAACCAAATACGCTCAAAAGCCCACATATAAACTGAAACAAACACCCCCTAAGGTTATGGGTGATTGGCATGAGTGTACAAAACTATTTTAGGTGGCACAAAAATGTATGAAACCACATCAAACACGAGCAATGATTCCTGGATCGGAATTTTCTTCCCAAATATGTGAATCTTATGTTTACCAACTCACCCATAACTCAATTTATTGCAGATTTCCACCGTTCCCTTTACCTTCTAGGGGCGAACTTAAAGGGTTCTCGGGATTCACGGGAACCCGGTAGATATTTTTGGCCTAGTGTTAATTTTTTTTAAAACACTTGATTTCTCCAAAATGATTATGGTTCAAAAATTTTGCGTCAATATATATCTTGTTTAACTAGTCCACTTAGAGGTCAAGGAACGGTGGTGGCGTTCCCTTGCGCCAAAGAACGGCACGAGGATTATGAACGATGCACGACTCCGTGCCTTGCGCCGTTCATAACAGCCCACGTCGTTCTATATATATATTTTAAATATAGCTGTTTTTTTTAAATATAGACATTGGGGGAGTGTTTTTTTGAAAATTATACCCCAAAAAATCCCATTTTTATCTTTTAAAAATCCTATAATTACCTCTTTTTTATTTCATATTTCACACACACTTCCAATATATTTTCTACTTCACTAATTTTCAATTTTCTTTCACCTATGGATCCCAATAATTCCGACGCATACGATCATTATGATATTTATTTTCAAAGTGACTATGATCGATATATGCGGGATTATCAGGCGTATGAACATTATGTAGCTTTGTGTGAGCAAGAGGCCGGGGGTTCGAGCTCGGGTCCAAAGAGGAGGAGGACATACATACCCCGTGAACGAGAAACTGCGGAACAACGGCTAATGGACGACTATTTTGGCGACGAGGAATTTGAACCTAAATATCCGGAAGAAAATTTTAGGCGAAGGTATCGTATGAGCTCTACACTTTTTAATAAAATAGTGAACAAAATTTTAAGTTATGATGTTGAGCCTATTCCCGAGTACTTTACTTATTTTACACAACGTTACGATGCGACCGGTCGTTTAAGTATTGGTCCTATTATGAAGTGCACATCCGTCATACGCCAACTGGCGTACGGCACTGCACCTGATGCATTTGATGAGTATTTGCAAATTGCTGAACGTACTTCACGAGAATGTTTAGATAACTTTACTAAATGCATACATGTTTTATTCGCTGAAACGTTTTTAAGAAAACCCACTAGAAGGGATATAGAAAAAATGTATCAATTACACGAACAAAAACATGGACTCCCAGGAATGCTCGGGAGTATTGATTGTATGCATTGGAAATGGAGAAACTGCCCAAAGGCATTACATGAGCAATTCAAACGAAGGGATCATAAATACCCCACTCTTATGTTAGAAGTTGTGGCGGATCAAAGATTGTGGATTTGGCATGCATTTTTTAGGGTTCCAGGGGCGAATAATGATCTAAATGTGTTATATGGTTCCCCACTATTTGATGATGAACTTGCTGATACAGCTCCGGAATGTCCATTTGTGGTAAACGGACATACATATAAGAAAGGTTACTATTTAGCGGACGACATTTATCCAGCATGGTTTGTGTTTGTCAAGTCATTTTCCGTTGCAAGGGATGAAAAATGCTTGCAGTTTAAAAGAGTTCAAGAAGCCGCAAGGAAAGATATTGAACGAGCATTCGGAGTATCCAAGGTCGTTGAGGAATTATACGACAACCTGCTCGTGCTTACCAAATCAACATGTTGAAAAAAATAATGTATATAATGTTACATAACATGATTTTGGAGGACGAAGGATTTGAAGTGAATGTAAGAGATTTGTTCGTTAGTCCAACGCCGCATATTCAACGAACTTGGGTGGAAAGATGCGAATTACATCTTAGGAAATCAAAAGAGCTTCGAGATAGAAAAACGCACATCGATCTTCGACAGGATCTTGTGGAGCATCTATGGAATAATCATTTGTTTGTAATTTTAATTTTATGTAATGTTTTATTTTATGTAATGTTTTTTTTAATTTAATGTAATGCTTTTTATATTAATGAATTAAATTTTAGTTATATTGAATATTTTTTTTAATTAAGTAAATTAAAAAAAATTTGGAGAACGGCACCAGAAATGTGGTGCCAACGGATGCCCCAGCAAATATGGTGCCGTTCTTCATTTTGCTGACGTGGCAGCACTTTTTGAGAACGGCACCAGGAGAACGGCACCACTGCTCCTAATACTCTTAGGATCAAATGGGTAGGAATGTTAAGACGTGAATAATGAGAAATAATTATAATTATAAATTAAAAACTTATTGAATTAAATTAAATGCATCCTTAAAGTAAAGTATCATAATATATTTAAAGTATCATAATATATTTTATTGCACATATATATATTAGTTGCATTTCATCAAACTAGGTGAATCTTATGTATTTTTCGTCCTCTTCGGGTTAAATTTGTTGCTAGTATTATTTTGCATCGTTTACACTTCAAGATCATTTTCAAAACTAATTGGGATGCATCTAAATGAATAAAGATACATTTAATTCAAGGCGACGCATCTCAAATACGTGTTTACAATTATTTCTCATCTTTCTCGTTATAATTTTTCTTCTCACTTGATCTCTGCCATAACCTATTATGCATTCATACAACACTAATTTATAACCTTTCGCCTAAAGGGTTTTGAGATTAGGATAACGATCTTCTAAAGTTCAAATGAACTTTACCGATAAAGTTCCCTCACACAAATAAAGTAAACCGAGTCCCTCCGTAGACCCCAATGTTATATTGTGAGAGAACTTTACCGATAAAGTTCATTTGAACTTTAGAGGATTTCTATCCTTGAGATTAATATTAATCAAATTTAAAATTGATAATTTGGAAGTCCTTTTTATTCTATCGAATGAACATGAAGTATCAACTCTATTTCGTTTATTTATTTGTGTATTACACATTTAGTAGTACCTTCTTGGGCTTAATCTTCTAAGATCATTGTTACTGAAGTTGATGTTAATACACACATGAATTATATTTGATTATATTTAAAAGAGATAATGGTTCTCCAGAGGTAAAATTATGACGTCGAGTTAAGTCGACAACACTTATTTGATTGTTGTAAAAAATTAACATACTAAATTCATAAATTCTACAAATGCGTAATTAAACAAAAGGCATATTTCTGGTTTGCTGGTTAACACCCTTCAAGTATAACCAAAAGCTTGTAAGTTCTTGCCATGTCGTTGGCCAAAAGATCACTTTTGGCTTTAAAGGCTCAATATTAGCCTATGGAAAACATAACATTTGGTAATAAATAGAAATTAGGGCAAAATTAATAGTAAGTTGTATGCATAGTCAAAATGCATAACTATTAAATTAACTTTTTTTAGTAAAGAAAAAGGTTAATTTAATGGTTATACATATTGACTATCCATCCAACATACAACATAATGTTAATTAACCATTAAATTAACATTAAATATGCCTATTCAAGCTTTTAGTTCTTTTTTAAGGTTCGTTTGGTATGGGGTGTGGTTTTAAAGATTGAAATTATTATTTAAATTAATTGTTTGGTATGCGGTTTAGGATTTAAAACAGTAAAATTCTAAGAAAAAATGAATCTTGCTAAAATAGTGAGGTTTCTTCCGATGAGTTAAGATCAATATAGACACATATTTGTCATAGATCCAATTAACCCATTCCTAATCCACCTCATTTTTTCATCAAATAAAAAAACTCATTTCCAACCTCTTTTTTAAAAATAAAATATCTTACAAACCGGTAATCGTCACACCGCAAAAAATACACCATCGCGACGATACTTTTTTAACTTTCAGAAGACGGGTGACACGATGATACTTTTTCGAGAACTTTCTCGATATTTTTTTTCAGGCACAATTTCTGAAAATACATATAAGATTCGTATAACTAATCATATAGATTTCATAAACGAATCCCCATATATGATTTCATGAAATCATATATATGTCATGAAAACATATATGATTTGTGTTTTAATTTTGTTTCATCACGAATTGCGAAAAATCATATATTCCTTATAACGAAATCATATATGATTTTCATAAATATATATGATTTTCATAATCATATATGATTTCATAAAATCGATATGACAGTCATAAAATCAAAAAAAAAGTTCGTCGAAAGTACATAGTGTCGCCCCTCTATAGAAAGATAATTTAATACTCGTCGCGATGATATTTTGTTTAGGCCGTAACGATTAACAGTGTGTGAAATAATATAATTTTTAAAAAAAAAAAAAAAGTTGGAAACGAGTTTTTTTTATTTTTTTGATGAAAAAATGAGTGGCTAGGATTGGTTCATTGGGTCTATGACAAATATTGGTCTATGAATTAACTTTTGGCGATTCCCTGACAATGGGCCAACATGATCAAATATTAGCCACATATTAACGATTTTAAACTATGTCTTATATTTTTGACCACGTATCTACTTTTTTGTTTAATTTTAAATAGGGTAAATTACACCGTTCGTCCCTATGGTTAGGCTCGATTGCGGATTCAATCCCTAGATAACAGGGGTCGATGTCGTTAGTCTTTTTTTGTCATTGTTGTTACCCGTTTGGTCCTTCGAGCCCTGTTATACGTAACGGGTGTTAGTTTGACTTTTCAACGATAGGCATTTTGGTAATTTCT
Organism: Tanacetum coccineum; assembly: GCA_026074375.1. Taxonomy (NCBI): domain Eukaryota; kingdom Viridiplantae; phylum Streptophyta; class Magnoliopsida; order Asterales; family Asteraceae; genus Tanacetum; species Tanacetum coccineum. The sequence goes on from BQNB010056021.1 coordinate 9,290, forward strand.
AATTTTTTTATTATTTCATCATTGGTCCCTCATTTAAAATTTAAAACCCTAACCTTCACTGTAGCTTTTTTTTTGTCTTTTTTCTATTACACCGTTGGTCCTAAGGCAGTTTTTTTTTTCTTTTTCAAATTATACCGTTAATTCCTTTAAGTCAAAAGTCGACCCACGTGTTTTAGTGTTTTACCTATTTATATTTTGAACCAATCCAGCTTAATCTTCCCATTTTTATTTATTACATTTTTTCTCATTAGTTTGTACAGTAATGCATTACAAAACATGTCAAGCACATCCCTATATGCAAAACTATAGCAACTTCTGTTGAAAATGAATATATCTTATGTCATCAAAATTCATCACTGTTGGTTGATAAAACATATACAAACGAAAATAAAAGACCACATTGTCTTCCTCTTTTTCTCTCATTTTAATTCATAAAAACTCTAAATCATCATTACTCTGTATTACATTTCTCAAACGGTCGGTGGGTGGCACTGTAGCAGCTACAGTGCTTGCTACAGTGCCGGCAAAAAAACCCTAAATTTTGGCCCAAACTAAATTTTTTTTTTTACAAAACGGACCCTCAACTTTTAACTGTTTACGACTTTTTTACATAAATTTAAAAAAAATAAAACTAGCCCAAAATTTGGCCCAAACTAAAAAAAAAAATATTACAAAACGGATCCTCAACTTTTAACTGTTTACGACTTTTTTACATAAATTTTTAAAAAAATAATAAAAAAGGCCCCTCAAGTTTCTTTTATTCGCAACTTTTTACATAAATTTTTTAAATAAAAATATACTGTACGGGCCCAAAAACTAGCCCAAAATTGGGCCAAATCAAAAAAAAAAAAAAATTACAAAACGGCCCCTCAACTTTTAACTGTTTACGACTTTTTTATATAAATTTTTAAAAATAAAATAAAAAAGGCACATCAGTTTCTTTTTTATCAGCAACTTTTTTACATAAATTTTTTTTACACATAAAAAATTATACTGGACATAAATGCTTCTGAACCACGAATAAAAATGAGACCATTAATTGATATTTACCAACTCTGAAACTTGGCACAACAACATGAAAAAAACTTAACATTCCCGCTGCAGACGCGCAAGGGTTAAATTCCAGCCTCGCTCATAAACCAAAACCGAAATGTATAGCTCTCATCACCACGTATGTTGCACAAATTCCTTATTTCTTGTTAAAAAGTAGCTTTAAGTCGGTCGTCGTTGTTTTTCAGAAATTCCAGAGAATGCCGTTATTGCGTGCGACGTCGCACTACCAGATAACGTCTACTACCATTGAGGAAGACCACCTACTCCGGGTCAAGCAACCCATGTCGTCTATTTTGGTCAGGCGAACCCCAAAACTCCTTCTTGCTAATAACATATGAGCTACCATCTTCAACAGAAACTAATATAGTGTTATCTTCCCTGTCTCTAAAGCATTCTTCAAGATACTTGCGGTGATCATTCTCTAAAATTGTTTTACGGATTTTGAAAGGACCAACACGTGTCATGTCCTCGTCCGTAACCTCCTGTTGTATACAAATCATAAGCTTCTTTTGCAAGCCATAAAACAAATCATAAGCTTTATCAACACGTCCACATTTCACATATAAGTCTACTATAAACGCAGTAGCCAAATGATCATCCATCGTGATCCTCATTTGCTTCATTAATGTATTCTCGATCCAACACCCAAAAATCAAGTTCCCCCACTGAGAACATATAGATATAACAGTAGCTAACATAATATTATCTTGTCGAATGGTTACGTTTGGTTGAAGCTTTTCGTCAAAGACCTGGAGTATCTCTTTTAACCACCCATTTTGAGCATAACATGTGATCATAGAATTGTACACCAAATGATCCTTATCATTCATTTCGTTAAATACTTCACGTGCAGACTCAACAACTCCTTTTTTAGAGTACCCATCGATCATTTTAACACAAGAAAGAACATTTTGTTCAAGCATCACATCATAAAAGTTAAGTGCGATTTCTATACTCCCTATATCCACATAGCCACCAACCATTGCTACCCATGAAGCTGGATTTCTAACTCGCATGTTTCCAAATGTATCTATAGCCTTTACCATATCACCCATTCTCGTGTACCATGAAACCATAGTATTTCCCGACTCATCATTATTTCCCATATAGAAAACAACCGTTCAACCATAAGCAAATTCCCTGCTTCCAAATACTCATTTAACAAACCCGACACCATATTTCTCTCTGACATTTCAACAAAAACCTTATTCGCATTCTCCATATCATCAAACTTCTCATAAAACCCCACGAGAGCACTCCCCACATGAACATCCCCAACTAAACTCATGTAAGATACGAAGAATGTAACCTTTCTGGATTAATTGATCTCCTTCACTTCAATCTTAACATAAAAAAAACAATTACAAAACAAGAATGTTGTCCCACGAACAAAAAACTTAATCTTCTCCCACGACACACTCAAACGAGGATTCGCCAACCACCCATTACTCCAATCCTTAAACTCCCAAAACGACGCCGTCACCGATCTCCACTTCCTACGATCTGTTCGTCGACAGAGGGTTGTGTAGTTAGGTGAATCAGCGTCTGAGATGTGGCAACCTGCATCACTCGTTACCCTCTACTAATTTTAGTCATGAGTTATGACCCATAACCTTTCTTGTTCCAAATCGTACTACATCTTTTTTTCTCTCTAAAATACCAACCGTATAATGTTTGCATTTAATCAATAAAACACCACTAAAACAGCTATCCACATATCTCATACAATGATCACCTACTCTCCTCTCGGCGGTCGTGGTGGAGTAAAAACTCTTAAGAAAAAACATTAAAAAACACTTGATACTGTATAATATTTAAAAAAGAAAAATCTGCTATCAAGAAAGATGTATATATTATATATGCGAAGTGCTAAAAAATAAAGTAGGAATTATAATGTATCATGAGATGAGATTTTGGAGTATTATATGTAAGCAAGCCAATATGATGACTTATAAATACTGTATCAAGAACGTGATAGCCAGCACTCTCAAATGTCTTTGGTTGGATGGGATCTCATTTTTTTTGGTCATCAAATTATACAAATGGATATGTATGTATCATGTATTCATGTATATACACTGTGGTGTTGGAGGGGTTTTTATGGTGGTGTTTCTTTGTTGGTGATGGGGATGGCGGTAAGGTAGATGTGTGGAAGGGATAAAGATAAAATAGGAAAAGATAGGGTCAATGTCATAAAATACCTACGAAGTTTCAAAATTGTCCCGACTTCACCAACGAACTAAATTTCGTACTGTCTAGACCAACGAACTTGTTTATTATGTGACAATATGACCAATATGATCGGCTACATTTTTCACGTCATTTAAAAAAAAATATTCCACATCACCCTCAACGATTTCTCCTCCATCACCACCACCATTTTTCTTTGGGTCAATGTCATAAAATACCTACGAAGTTTCAAAATTGTCCTGACTTCACCAACGAACTAAATTTCGTACTGTCTAGACCAACGAATGAACCCACTTGCGATTGTGTTATATTTTGGTTGCTGGTCTCATTATTATTGTTGTTGTTGTTGTTGTGTTGGAAACAAGTTGATGCAGCTATTATGAATATTATCACGTTAATAATAACGTAGAGTAGAGATAGGTGGTTTTAAGCATGAAATAATGAGTCCCCGACCATGGATAACTTGGTAAATCTACTGTAGGTCAAATGGAAGAAGGTTGATTAAATTTTCAACCATTTGGATTGATGTGTTTCAATGTCAAGCAAACTTTTTAGGTTGATTAAAGATAATGATATGTTTGCGCTACTTTATTTAGGGTTCTCGGCTGGTGGCTATGGGGGTTTCAAGGATGTGTAGTTATGTAGGGGTCGGTCGTAGGGAGGATGGATCCGGAGGTGTAGGTGTAGGTGAAGAAGATGTCGTTGCATGAGGCGGAGGGCGGTGGTGGTGGTGGTGGTGGTTGGGCGGTGGTGAGGGTGAAGAGTGTGGTGATGAGAGAGAGTATGAGATGGGTGTGAAGGATGAGAAATTTAGAAGATGAGAGGAATGAGGATTAGTTTTGCATACAGTTGACTTTTTATGGGTGGAAAATATTGACCATAATAATATAGGTATTTATAATATGGGTGATATCAGAACAATATTTGAAAGTTCGTTGGTCTAGACAGGACAAAAATTAGTTGGTTGGTCAAGTCGGGACGATTTTGAAAGTTTATAGATATTTTATGGCTTTTACCCTTAATTAATTTATACAAAAAAAAACCGGTCCAGCGTGGAAGGTAACTGCCACGGTGTCAGTCAAAATTTATGATATGGGTGATATTAGAACAATAATTTGAAAAGTCGGTTGGAGGGGTTTTTATGGTGGTGTTTCTTTGTTGGTGATGGGGATGGCGGTAAAGTAGATGTGTGGAAGGGATAAAGATAAAATAGGAAAAGATAACTATCAAGTGGTTATTATAAGATGAGCTAGATTAAAAATGACTTCAGGGACCAATTATGTAATAAGAAAAAGACAAAAATTGTAAAATTAACGGGTACTGTTTGAATTTGAAATTTTTGTTGGTGAGGGACCAATGGTGTAGTAACATACTTTTTATGCGAAATTACTATAATACCCATCACTAACGAAGCGACTTAACGACCATTCATCCCTTGGGACTAAACATGCACCAAAATGACCATTTTTAGGACCATTTCCATCGATTTTCAAAACGGGGGACTGAATCCGCAAACGGGGTGAAGTTTGAGGACCAAAAGTGTAATTTACCCTTTTAAATATTTACATTTATTTCTTTTATTATTTACTCCATCCGTCCCTAAATAAGTGTCCACTGTTGACTTTAGAAGTCATTATTCTTCAACTTTGACGTTAAATTATTTTGATTGTGTTATATAATACTTGATGCAAAATATATTAATGGATTGAGTTTTAAATGTATTTTTATTGGTATGATTTTCATCAAGTATTATATAACAAAAAATAATAATGTAAGGTCAAAGTTGAAGAATAATGACTTCAAAAGTCAATAGTGGATACTTATTTAGGGACGAAGGGAGTAATAAATAATAATAATATATAATACATTTCTCTCTCTCGTATCAAATCCTAATCCTAATTCAAATCCAAATTCTAATCCTATGCTCGTGTACAAACCAAACGGGTCTTTCCTTGTAAATAATCAACTTTTTGGCTTTAATTATATCTTTATCTTTAAATAGTATAAAAGAATAAATTTAATGAGAGTTATATTGAATATCATAAATGTCTTGGATACTAGGGAACTCAACCCCACCATTGATCTAAAAAGAAATCAATGACTGAGATTAAAAATATTTTATTATTTCATTTATTTTTTAAAACTTAAATATCTCATAAACTGTTAATCGTCAAGTGAAAAAAATATACCATCACGACGAAAAAAAATTATCGAAAGTATATCAAAGTTGATATCTATAGAAAGAAAATTAAATGCTCGTCGTGATGGTATATATTTTTTTCGCTCAACAATTAACGTTTTGAATATATTAAAATTTGAAAGAAAAAGGATGAAAATGTGTTTTGGATTTAATCACGTCCAATTGATCAAAATGGAGATTGAGAGTGAAAATTAATCCTTTAATATCCAAATAAAGTTTGATATTCAAATGAACTTAAATCAATTTGCTTGAAACATAATTTTTGAGGTTTTAAAATAGTTTCAAATTATCAAATATTTACATTTATCGCATAAAATTTTACTTTCTAACATATTAAATAAGAATTTCTAATAAAGTTTTAAAATTTAGTATTTACATTGATAAATGACATGACTCTTATATATAACATATTAAACTTAATTATATTATATGAAATTTAACTATTGTTTATATACTAAACTCATGAATTTTAGTCATAAATACTCTTACTTAATGTATGTAACTCAATCTTTATATAGACTAGTCAACCTCACTCGTGCGATGCACGCCATTATAACTAAGTTGTTCATTTGTTAAAAACTGGTTAGCTTGTTTATTAATGAGCATTACGTAGACTAATCTACTAAACATGTGAGTCGGTTTTGTGAACTTCTTTAAAGAGATAATGGTTCCCCATAGGTAAAATTGGGACGTCTAGTTAAGTCAACAACACTTATTTGATTATTAAAAAAAAACTAACATACTAAATTCATATAATTTATGGGTTTTGCTAACCACAACCTTATGGGTTGTGTTTAAGCTTTATCTTTTGTGTAAAATAACATTTAATGAACTCATTATTTTCATATTTATACATATTTAATGATTGTAATTATAAAAAATGTTGTTAAACACGAAATATTTGTTGTTAATTAAATGGTGATTTTTCATACATGGAAAGCTTTAGCAAAACTCATAATCTATAAATGCGTTTTTATTTGTGGATTGACCATTATATCCTTACCCATGATTCTTCTTGTTGTTGCTTATTATGTCGACATCTATGTTAAAATCACTGCAATTCTTTCCAAAATATTGGCTCTCATAAAAAATTATTTTTATTATATTTCAATTCATAAATGATTGTATTATACACTGATTTCGTTTACTGTTGATTCTATAGTTGGTGTTTGTGGTTAATTGGTGTTGTAGTAATTTAATTTTAAGATTGTAAGACAAACTAAGACCGAATATAGTGGTGACCGCAGAGGACACCGTCACGTCAGCGTCAACTCAGCTTTCTCTCTCTTAGACCATACAGTGACCAAACACATGTAGTGGTGACCGCAGAGGACACCGAACAATTTAAAAAAAAAAACATTACATTAATAATTAAACATTTTACAAATTAAAATACGGAAATAAAAATACACGGAAGAAAAGACGGAAAAAAATTACGGAAATAAAAAACATGAACTTGACGGAATTTAAAAATACAACACAGATACGTTTTAAAACATATAGTTCGAATAGTATCCGTTGGAATAGTAGTTGTTTGATTTCAAATTTGAAAATTACATTACGGAATTGAAAATTACATTATGGAATTGAAAATTACATTACGAAATTGAAAATTACATTACGGAATTGAATAACAATAATGTTAAGCTAATGAAACCGTATCCTTACGGAAAACCTCAACCACATTTCTTTTTGTAATGTTAAGGTAATGCTTTGATGGTTTAGGAGTAAAAACTGAGACATTGGCAAGTATCATAGCAGCTCCTACTGTAATATCCTTTTCATAACTACCCACATCAAGGACTTTGTAGTGTATTGTTCCAGGTACTGTACCCGATAGATCTTTCAGAGTCACATTTAAATCTCCAAGAGCATTCGGAGAACAAGACTTCACTATTGCAACAACTTGTTCAAGTTTTCCCTTTTTAAGAAAGTTGTCGATGTCTCCCAAACATCCAGTTACAGTGCCACCAAAAGCATTCACATAGTTAGTGGCGCTAACCCACGCCCCACTGTTAAAATCAGCATCCTCACCCACATCCTCAACAACTTTCTGCATATATTCTTGTGTCGACATTAAAGCCCCATCCGGATCAAGAATAAATACATTTTCTTTAAGCAGCTTGGCTCGCTGAACAAGACCCGCAGGACCGGGTATTATCCTAACTGGGTTTGGGGTTGAGGAAGATGGTTCAACACATATGCTATTAGAGAGCTGAACAACACCCGCAGGACCGGGTATTATGGTAACTGGATTTGGGGTGTATGGAGATGGTTCAACATGTGCGCTACTAGACGAACGCAGAACAGGTGTTAAATGGAGATCAGAATCGTCTATATCAAGACTGTATTCCCATGGATCATTTTCGTTAGTGAAATTGGAATCCATCTGGATAGTTGGATAAGAAGTTGTGTGATATAATGAGGAGATGGTGGGGGTATTTATAACGAAAAACTAGCCGTTGGAATTCAAAATTTGAAAATATAATAACGGAATTTAAAATACAATACTTTATTTAAAACATTAAATTAAAACAACATTACACTAAAATAGTTTCTAGTTTATTAATCTGATGACTCGTAATCTGAATCAATTCTCATCACCCCAAATTCCATAAAGTATTCATCATCATCAGCTTGTTTTTGCCTAATCTTCTCCTCCCGTGCCTTTTCATCCATTGTTTGTTCTTCTAGTGTTTCTCTTAAGGCTTCTTCATCTAGATGTAGTTGATGTAACTCTTCCGCAGTAAGGTATACATCACCAATCTCATGTGTCTGTGATGACGAACCACCTATATGGGTTTCTGAGCGGTGGTTGTATTTTTCATGTATCCAAGCTAACTTAGCATTCATTTGTTTTTCTAGTTTTGCCGCCTTTCTGTACATAGAAAGATTTAGCTCGTAATCTTTATCAGAACCTTCTTTTAAGAAAGTGTCGATCAAAGCACGGCTCTCTTGTGGAATGTGATTACATTTCTCGTATGCTTTTCTAAGATCTTCTTTAGTTGTGCATGCATTATCAAATTGCAAGGCTAAATCCAGAATCGCTTTCTGATGAACCATATCTTCGTCAATTTGTTTTTGAACCAAAGCTTGGATTTCATCGTCGCTATGTGGTATCGAACAAGCCATTTAAAAAAGATAATGAAAGTGTATAAAATGTATGTGTTTTGTGATTAAAAATTGTATAAAAAGTGAGATTTTATAGTGAATGGGGGATTGTTTATTTTTTTTTAAATAAAAATATAAAAGAAAGAGTTAATTTTTTTTAATACGAAATCTTCCTCCAATTGTAAGGTCGTGCAGAAGACCCTAACTTTGCAAAGGTTGGGGGTGACCAGGTCCCTTTTATTGCCACATGGGACGACCGACCGCAAAAGGTCGTCCCATTACGTTTAGCCTAAGAGAATACCATTTCCAGACATATTTTAATTGACAATATCGTGTGTTAAAAAAACGAAATAATGGTATAAAAAGTTAGAATTTAAAGAGAATGGGGGAATAGATTTTCAAAAATGATAAATCAAAAATATAAATGAAAACAGTTCATTTTATAATACGATAAAAGAAAAAGTTAATTTTTTTAATACGAAATATTTCTCCAATTGTAAGGTCGTGCAGAAGACCCTAACTTTGCAAAGGTTAGGGGTGACCAGGTCCTTTTTATTGCCACATGGGACGACCGACCGCAAAAGGTCGTCCCATTACGTTTAGCCTGCTAGTTGCAATGTTGATAATGAAACAAAACAAGCTAAGTATTGGAACAGAATTATGGGGTCTTGCGATGTCAGAATGTTTGTAACGCAGTGTTAATTTTTGCAAAATATCCCAAGTTTTATAAATGTACCCAGTAAAAAAGAATCTCCCTTGTATAAAATAAGCTATCCTAAAAAGGTCATTCTTTTCAAAACTTTAATAAAACTACACCTGGCAAATAACTAATCCTACGGTCCTTAATAAAAGCTGACTTTAAACAAGAAAAAAAACTCATAATAACTATCCATTAGGATCAAAACATTCCAACAGTTTTTTCTCCAAGATTATGAAAACCATCAAACAAAAACCCTAATTCTTATTCATAACACATTCGGTCAATTACTCATACCAAAATAATCGAGCAAAAGAATTGATAAATCCTAATTGATAATCAGTCATTGATTTGACAAATAACAAACCAACATGTACATCAAAACACGTTCGATTGTCACGATAATAATTACAAAAGTCTATTATCACAAACACAAAATAGGGTTGATGATTTCTGATTTATTCAGGTGCGTTTTGATTTATTATGTTGAATCATTATATTCATGTAAGTATGGTTTTTTAATAAATATAATACGAATAATGAAGTGGGGATGATTTTGTGTTGTAGACAATTTGTTGTTCTATTAGTTTTGAAGCAATTAGTTACGGCTGATTAGAATGATTTTCTAATTTATATGGTTGAAAATAGGGTTGATGAGGAAGAAGGGTTTAGGATCTTGGATTTAAGTGTCGATTGTTAAAAATATGTTTTATTATCTAGGTAAATTGATTGAGTCCCGCTAAATATCGTCAACAATTGACAAAAAATTGAAAGTTTTTATGATAATGGAGGTAAGTTTGAAGAAAATCAAATGATAAAAACGCCTAATTTAATAATAACACAGGAATATGACAAGCAACAAAAAATATTGTTGTAACGGTACACAGCACTCCATTATATTAACGAGTAGTTTTGTAAGCTAAAAATTGTAAAAGTCAAATGATAGTTTTTTTTTGGCAATGGCCATAGAATACGAGATAATTTTTCATATTCAATTGTAAGCTGGGAATACAAAAATAATGGATAGATCTATAGTTCTACACTACTTTTATGTGTCACAAAGATATGTTTTCGGTTGGTTCATAATCGTATAATCCCCCTCTATTGAAATTAGACTTCTACTGTACATTGCAGGAGGTTAAAAAATAACAAGGAAGCTGAACCTGAAGATGATCTAGAAAGGGACCAAATGACTCTTTTTGCTTACACGTTAAGATGGATTGGATCTAATTACGATGTTATCAGATCATCCTTTTTTTCTAGAGTAATATTAGAGGTGGCAATCTTGACCCAAATATAAAAGAATGAGTTTAATTGGGTCATTTTTTTAAATATTTGGGTCATTTGGGTCTTTAAGTTAAATGAAGTTTGGGTCCAATGGGCTTTTAAACATACTTTTAATAAATGAATGGGCACCAAATGGGTCATAGGAAATGGGTCTTATGGTCGACTAGTAAACTTAAACCTAATTAGTTAAACTTCTAAAAATAATAAACCTAATCATAACTTTTTTAACTTTATACGTTTTTGGACGTTTCATCTGTTTTTTCTTTTTTCGTCAAATTTCTTACGTTTTCGTCTGCTTTTTACGTTTTCGTCTGATTTTTTACGTTTTCGTTCGATTACTTACGTTTTCGTCCGTCTTTTACGTTTTCGTCATATTTCTTACGTTTTCGTCCTTTTTTACGTTTTCGCCCAATTTCTAACGTTTTCGTCCGTTTTTACGTTTTCCCCCGTTTTCGTCCGGTTTTTTACGTTTTCGTCTTTTTTTTACGTTTTCGACCGATTTCTTCGTTATGTCAGTTTTTTTTTACGTTTTCGTCAGAATTCTACGGTTTTATGCTTCTCGATTTCTTACTTTTCACCGTATTTTTACATTCGTCAGATTTTCTTTCTTACGTTTTTCGTCTGTTTTTTTTTACGTTTTCGTCCGATTCCTTACGATTTCATCCGTTTTTTTTAAACTTTCGTCATATTTCATACTTTCGCCCACTTTTTTTACTTTTTCGTTCCCTTACTTTTACTATTTTCGTCTGTTTGAATTTCACGTTAATTCGATGCCTGATTTTCTTACGTTATTCGTCTGTTTTTTTTACGTTTTCAATTTTTTTTTACGAATCCGTCCGATTTCTTGACGGTTTTTCGTCTGTTTTTTTAATAACGTTTCTCTGATATTCTTATACATTTCCGGCCCATTTCTTACATTATTGACCGATTGTTTTACGTTTTCTCTCAAATGACTTACGTTTTCGTTATGTTTTAACTTTTCGTCAGAGTATATTACGTTTTCCGATTCTTTTTTTCGTTATCGTCCGATTTCTTACGATTTTGTCCAGATATCTTTACTTTTTGTCTCAGATTTCTTACGATATCGTCTGATTTTTTACTGTTTATCCCGTTCCGGTCTTTGTTAAAGTTTTCGTCCGATATATTACGTTTTTCGACACTTTATTTTCGTTTTACGTCCGATTTCTTTAACGTTTTCGTCCGATTTGTTACGGTTTCGTCTGATTTCTTACATTTTCGCCCATTTTTTACGTTTTTGTCAGATTTTTTACGTTTTCGTCTGTTTTTTACGTTTTCGTCCGTCTTTTAACGTTTTCGTCCGTCTTTTAACGTTTTCGTCCGATTTATTACGTTTTCGTCTCTTCTTTTCGTTTTCGTCCGATTTCATACTTTTTCGTCCGATTTGTTATGTTTTCGTCCGATTTCTTACGTTTTCGCCTGTTTTTTTACGTTTTCGTCTTTTTTTTTCGTTTTCGTCCGATTTCTCACGTTTTCGTTCGATTTCTTACGTTTTCGTCCGATTTCTTAAGTTATCATCCGATTTATTACGTTTTTTATGTTTTCGTCCGATTTCTTACGTTTTATACGTCTTTATTCGTTTTTAGAAAAAGAACAAAAAAAGACAGACCAAAGATCGATGCGAAACAAACGAAAACAAGAGAACGAACGAAAACAAACGAAAACAGACGTGAATGTAAAAAAACGGACGAAAACGTAAAAAACAAACGAAAACGTAAGAAATCGGACGAAAACATAAAAATGGACGAAAACGTAAGAAAATAGACGAAAACGTAACAAAACAGAGGAAAACGTAAGAAAACGGTCAAAAAGCATAAAAACGTATGCAAACGTAAAAAAACTGAAGAAAACGTAAGAAATCGGACGAAAACGTAAGAAATCGGACAAAAACCTAAAAAAACGTACGGACAAAAACGTATGCAAACGTAAAAAAACTGACAAAAACGTAAAATCGGACGAAAACGTAAAAAACGGACGAAAACGGACGAAAACGTAAGAAATAACGTAAAGAATCGGACGAAAACGTAACAAAACGGACGAAAATGTAAGAAATCGAACGAAAACGTAAGAAATCGGACGAAAACGTAAAAAAACGGACGAAAACGTAAGAAAACGAACGAAAACGTAAGAAATCGGACGAAAACGTAAAAAATGGACGAAAACGTAAGAAAACGGACGAAAACGTAACAAAACGGAAGAAAACGTAAGAAAACGGTCAAAAACGTAAAAAACCATATGCAAACGTAAAAAAACTGATGAAGACGTAAGAAATCGGACGAAAACGTAAGAAATCAGACAAAAACGTAAAAAATCGGACGAAAACGTAAGAAACAGACGAAAACGTAAGAAATCGGACGAAAACGTAAAAAACCGGACGTAAACGTAAGAAAACGGACGAAAACTTAACAAAACGGACGAAAACGTAAAAAAACGTATGCAAACGTAAAAAAATGACGAAAACGTAAGAAATCGGACGAAAACGTAAGAAATCGGACACAAACATAAAAAACGGACGAAAGTGTAAAAAAGGACGAAAACGTAAAAAATAGACGAAAACGTAAAAAACGGACGAAAACGTAAAAAATACGGACGAAAACGTTAAAAAACGGTCGAAAACGTAAAAACCGTATGAAAACGTAAAAAACGGACGAAAAAGTAAAAAATCGGTCGAAAACGTAAAAAACGTAAAAAAACTGACGAAAACGTAAAAAAAGGTAAAAAAACGGACGAAGATGTATGAAATCGGACGAAAACGTAAGAAATTTGACGAAAACGTGAAAAACGGATGAAAACGTAAAAAAAGGGCCGAAAACGTAAAAAGACGAACGAAAACGTAAAAAAACGGACGACAACGTAAAAAAGCCGACGAAAACGTATAAAGCGTTCAGAAATGTATGAAAACACCATAATTTAGTAGGTCGACCCAACCCAAACCGTTTGACCCATGACCCGTTAGACCCATTTTTAAAACATGACCTGTTTGACCCATTGACCCATTGGACCCATAACCCATTTGACTCATGACCCAAACCAACCCAACCCAACCCATTTGCCACCTCTAAGTAATATTAAGCATACGTTACTTGCAGATACCACTGATAGCAACTAAATATGATGCTTATGAGTTCTTCTCAAAAGTAGGAAAGGCAATGGTCAATATCCAGGCTACTCCCATTAACATATATTCTTTTGTTTCATGCTATAATTTAGTTTTGGAGAATTTAGAAACATAGAAACCTTAAAGTTTGAATGAATAAATGTTAATCAAATGGAGGGGTGAGGAAGATGGTGTCAAGTCGTCTTGCATTTATATAGTTATCATAGTTTTATATGATTAGATCACAGGTTCATGTTAGGACATATATTTTTGGTCTTATTCTTTAAGCATAACTATGTAGTAAGTGGAAATTATTATTCAACCAATTTGTTAATGTACTTGATTTTATTTTTAATTTGTATTCATATGATCTTCAATCCTCACTGCGATTTTTTTTGTGTTTTTAGGTATTAATTGGTTCGCCAAGAATATTGAATAAATTTCATGGACGAGAAACAAGGTAAAATATTGATATTTAACATTTTTTGGTACCATTTAATTATGGTTGTTAACTTTCGTTTGAAACCGCATTTGAGATCTGAAGGTCATTCGGTTTACGGTTATCATTAGGGGAACACAATAGGGAAGGAAATTCAGTCATCGAAAGTTTTGAATGGGACGAGGAGAAGGAGGACCGCCGAGTGTAATAGAAGCTTCTTTTAACTGATTTGCGGGCTGTTCAAAGTGAAAGGTATAATTATTTGATTAGAAATTTGGATTGTAATTTTGTATAACGTTTTATTGTGCAATAATTCCTTTTTTCAAACAGAAGTGGAAGGTCAATTAATTCTCTTGGATAAATTATACCTCTTAGTTAATGACGCACTTGATACACTCCTCATGTTCTTCATAATGTCATTTCACTTGGAGCGAAGAGGTAAAAAAATTCATCAAAAAAATTGTTTGTACAATAATCTTTTTTGGCACTCTACGTATATTACTAGGCCTACCCAAAGTCCAGTCTTAGTATACATAAGGTATAGACATTCAAATCATAAAAATGAATACTACACAATTTAGAGTCAAGGTGAACCAAGGTATCGATAACCAGTTAATAAGTTGATGTGAATGCGATCATAACAAGTTAAATGAATATTAAATTATTAACAATTCTTTAAAGGAACTTTTGGGTGGGCTAACTCCAAATTGAAAAACAAGAACACAATTAGGGTTGAAAGAGCTTGAAATATATGCTATGACGTCACTTTTTTAAATCATTAGAATTTATTTTGTCACGGAGTTTAAAGCTTATTTCTCAAGGGTATGCCTGTATTTTGGTTTTAATATGCATCTCAGATGTGGAATGGTACTTGAAGAGTCTCATATGCTTGCTGCATTTGGACAATCCGATCATGCAGAATTGCAGTGGCATGTTTTATTTTATAATTTTTATTACGTTTTCGAGCTTCAAAGCATATAGTTTTTTCCTTTGTAGGTTTATAAAGCAGCTTTCAATACTGGACAATAATGTGCAATGTTTGTTTTGTAATATCAGATTTTGGATAGACAAATGGGATAATCCAGTTTCACATACTTTTTGATAGTATATAAAAGGCTCATAGCATCGTGTTTGAAATATAACAATAAACCATCAAAACAGGAGTCTCAATATATATCATGATTGAACTGATAGTACTTATTTATATTTCCTAAACATATTGGCTTGACTTAAAAAGTCAAATTTCATATATAAAAGTTGTATTTTGGGTTGAAATTGTAGGGAAAGTCTTCAAGGGAGTTGGTTATAATGGTTGATGAGTTACGTGATCACAATGGTGATCAGTTTAATGAGTATAGGAACGATGAGTTGTTACCAACTTTTTATTTAAACAATCAAGGTCATTTTAGGTTTTTTTGCGGATGTTTGCAAATGACATATTACCTTAATTTTGGTTTTCTGATATTATATATTTTTAATGTTATTTTCATCAAGCATCTTACTATTTCTTTTATCTTTTAAACGATTTTTGAAGCTAGCCGCCCATCGGGTGGGCCTTAAAGCTAGTTGTTCTTATATTACGTGCTTAATTATTTCAGTGAAATTGTCTCAATTAAAATTGTACATTTTATTTCTTTTCTTTTTATGCTATATTTTTAAAAAATGTGAGCGCTCGAAACTTTTTTAATCTTGTTTCCGTCACTGCTATTTATCATGATTTCTACGTGACGTTTAAAGTTCAAATCTCACCGTATATTTACTTT
Organism: Tanacetum coccineum; assembly: GCA_026074375.1. Lineage (NCBI taxonomy): Eukaryota > Viridiplantae > Streptophyta > Magnoliopsida > Asterales > Asteraceae > Tanacetum > Tanacetum coccineum. The sequence continues at coordinate 25,145 of BQNB010056021.1, forward strand.
GTGATAAGCAAAGTAAAACATTGAAAATAATCAAAAAAATGTTGACGCTAAGTCGCGTACGTCTGAGTTAAGTGACATGCGACTATATTTTTAAGATACAAACTGGTTAAGAATAAAAAGGATGAGAGATACTACTAATAGTTTTCATGACACATCATTGTGTGGATTTGTCTTTGTAAATCTTATGTGGATGTAACAATTCTCATTATATTTACTTTCGATGATGGTATTAGTGACTTTATACAATGTTGATTAAATTTTGATTAATGAACGTTTAATTTAACTTGGAAAATACATAATGGTAATAAGTTTTGTCATTTTAATTGATATATCATTATGATTTAAGTGGCGCATCATTTTAGAGTCTTTTAAAAATCAAATTATGTTGATTTTTGAATTTAATTACTTATTGTCAAATGATTAGGTTTGAAAAGGAAATTCGTATACGATATGTGAAATAATAGCAATAGTTGAATCCGTAAAATTAGGTCTAAAGATATTTCAAATATGTCAAAATGGCATACATCGTTCAGTTTTGATAATAATGATAACCATCGTCACTGATGGGTAAAACTCAAATGCCATTAAACACGACTTTAATCGTAAAGTCTAGGACGAATCAATTTTTCAATGTAGGAGAAGTATATAAAGTACATGACCATCCCCAAGTTTTGCACTTATGGTGATGGCGTGGTGATTGGTTTTCCTTCGCCACATCAGCTTCACGTCTAATACACCCTAACTTCTTCTTCTTAAATCTTTTCTTTCAATTTTCTCTCATCATCTTACGCTTACTATTTTTGTTTAATTTTACTTTTTATCATTTAAGAAAACTTCAAATACAATTATACAAATAAGTATGTTGTGTTAATCTCTCTCCTCTAACAGAATTTCTTGCTCAAATCCCCACTATTAAAAAACCATTAAAACCTTCATTTTACTGCTAAATTTCACGTAATTTTCAAATCCGATCATAGATTTAGATTCAATAGACAATTATACACATTGCGATAGTACTTTTATCATGTGTTTAGTTGTAATTGTGTTCATTTTGGTTTTGATTAGGTTTTATTGAATCAGTTTTGACCTAATTGTTCTTTCACCTGATCTAATTAGCTTAATTGAATTCAGTTCTCTTAAATTGATCGTTTCTATAGCATTCATCATCATGTCTCAAAATATTAGGTCATCTACTCATAATTTAAGGATGCCTGCTAAATTTAGGGATCATGTGGTTAATGCAATTGGACAGAGGAATAGTGCTAGTAGATCTCTAAATGGTGAAGAAGTAATTAGGGATAAAAGTGTGAGTAATAGTTCTGATTGTTCTGATAATGGTGTAGGTTGTGAGAATAATTGTGGATCCGAGGAGAGGTGTAATGATGTTATTAAGGGAGTGTTTGGATCTAAAGGAATGGGGGAAGGTAATCAAGGTGTGAATACTAGCAGTGTAAGCTTGGATGATTGCTCTGCTCCAAAGGATGTGAGTGTGCAAGCTGGTTCTGATGAGGGATCAAATAGTAAGATATGAGATAAGAATGAGGGAGTGGACATGAAAGCTGACATGGGCAACAAACAGGATAGTTGTGAGTTTGATGGTAAGGAAAATGTCACTCAGGAGAAAGGAAGTATGGAAAATAAGGGGAAGAGTGGTAGATCATATGTTGCAGTTAGTAATCAGGAAGTGCTTGATAAGAAATTAGTTGATATTCCAACTGAAGTTGATTGTAATGGTAATGAAATTGTTGTATTTAATGAAGTTCTGGTTGCCGAGGGTAGTAAGAAGTGGGAGTAGACACTATGTGGTTATTTTGTGGGGCATAGAATGTCTGTCAATGAACTCATGTATAATTTGAGAAGAATGTGGGGAAGACATGGTTTCAAAGATATTATTGATACTAATAATGGAGTCTATTTCATTAAGTTCCAGACTGATGAGGGCCTGGATTGTGTGGTTAACAAGGGTCCTTGGTTGGTTAGGAATAAGCCTTTAATAGTTCAAAAATGGGACATTACTATGTGCCTTGATAAGGTGGACCCTGTCTCAA